>JAOTRH010031385.1:0-21046 GCA_034768845.1 Heliamphora exappendiculata | reverse complement strand
TTTAAATATAAAAATATAATATTTTTCTAAATATGATAACATGTAGGAATTTTTTTTTGTTTTGGTAAAAAAAGAATAAAACACATGGAGGGAGAAAAGAACAATTTACAGTGATTTTTTTAAAATTCACCATTTTTTTGCATAAACAAACAACTGCATTAAAACAAAATTTAATAATACAATTACCAAAGAACTAAAAACCATAGTCATCATCTCACATGACTATTTCCAGATAAGAAGATTGCGTGCTTAATTCCAAGAGATTGAAAAGAGAAACGAGGAGATTCAACGCATAAATTTTTTTTTTCTTTTTTCTTGCAATTTCTTAGCAAACAAACAAATGGTGCACAGAATTAGCAATTCTGTTTTCAATCTTTTGAAGACAAAGAATTGATCTTGGTAACTGGAGTGAACTGTTGGAGGCGGAACCTAACTTTTTCGATTGCATTGGAGGAATTTTAATTCTTTGAGTCAGAATCGTCAATCTGAGTCAAGTAACAGATTTTCGAAATGTTAAATTCAGTTGCGACGGCCTGCAACCACTTCTCGTCCCTCTCTTCCTCCAACAAACAAATTATTGTGTGAATTTTCCTTAAATAGCGAGTCCGTGAAACACATTCACCTACTCTGATACTCAAAATCAATAAAAATTCATAGTAAAAAGAGGAACAAAAAAATAACTTTAATAACCCAATAATAAGATTTATTCTCCAATAATTGAAATTACAATTCACAATCCATATATATAGAAAGAGAAATGGATAATTAGCAATTCATCAGTTCTTCAAAAACAGTCAGGTGAATTGAAAAGAACAAAAATATTTAATAAAAAAGAACAGTTCTTCAAGATTAGTCAATTTTTTCATGTGACACTCTTTATTTGAAAACTACAATAATAGTCCGAGATTGAAAACTACGGCATGAGAAAAGTTGATGGAGAGATTTGTGGAGGGAGTGGAGAAGTTAGAAATTATTTGTTTTTGGACTATTTTAACCTTAGACAATTATTTGCAAAGTGTAATAAATGACAGTCGTTTGCTAAAATAATAAAGACAAATTTGAAATAGAAAAGTCCGCTGGCTTCAAAACCAATTGCGGTGTTTGCTTTTAAGAAAGTATAGATATTAGGGTTGGAGATGCACTCGGCGTCGATAATCGGCATTGGACTCTTCCTTCCCTAATTACAAATTTACAACTGTAATTGCCACGTCTATTCCTTGCCCAATTTCCTAAATCACACACGCGCACTCATATGCACACGTATATATATATATATATATATATGTATATATCTTCACAAGAAGCTTCCATAGGAGCACTGAGCACCATCAATTTTACGGCTATGTTTCTTCTCTTTAACTTCGTCTTGCCTATGAAACCCAGATAAGATTCCGGTTTCATCTTTCTCGAGAATATTGATGGTTCTTTTTGATTCCATCAGCCCCGTATGATCCCCGCTGCGAAATCTTTTGTTGGACCCACGAATTCGTTCCCTAAACCCATCTCGAATCGCCGCTTTTCTGGTGCTGTGGACTGTTTCAATCTAGGGTTTGGAATAAGACGGGGCCTGGAACAGAACAAAGTGTTGGTGTTCGGTCATAGGAGTGATAAGATGGAAGTGATCCGGAAGATGAGCAGAGGGTGCGTTATGGATCGCCGGAGGAAGGGGAAGAAAGTGGAGGTTGAGTCTGCGAATGGTGGTGAAGATATTTTTGACTCGCTGGCTGTGGAGGGGAAGGTGCCACATGAGCATCTTGTGATCATGGTTAATGGGATCGTAGGGAGGTAAACGAGTCGGATTTATGTGGGTTTTTATATGTTCAAAACGTGTTTTTCGTAGATTTCTTGACATTTTCTTGGAATATTATATATAGCATTGTTACCCATTTGAGGTTGCTAGACACTGGTGCACTCATGTTACATCAAATATTTGTTTATAACAAGTACATTACTACATTCTATAAAGTTTCTGGTTGATTATTTTTGTCACTAAAAATTCTATATTGGTTATTTAATAAAGTGGATTTGGAATTTTGCCTGAGATGGAGAGGAATATTAGAGGAAAGTGGTGGCTGCTATGTATGGAGTTGATTGGGGCAATTGACTTCAATATAGTTTTCTTCATCTTATAGGACGGGTCTGTGGAAAGGGATTAGAAAAGGTTGGGGTGAGTTCAACTGGCGTGTTAGATTTGACTTTGGTAGCACTCGTGATGTTGGTAGTTGCCATTACAGGTTAGTTTCTTACTTTATAAGTTGGGGATGGACAGAAATGCTTAGTGGACAGTCTAATGCACGAGGTTTCCACACTATGGGTTATGGGAAGGGTAAAATGTATATAGCCTTACTCGTGCATGTAGAGAGGTTGTTTTCATGATTCGAACCCATGACGCCTAGGTCGTCTAGTAATGGAGCAACGCAGTGGCGATTCTAGGAATTTTTGTCACTGGTGTCATTAATAACTCAAGTTCAATAATTCTATAGTATATAATAATATTCATCGCATATTTTCAATAAACTTCTAAATTAATTTGAACTTTTCGAATCATTCGGATGATAAGATGAGCTTATCTAAATAAACTTCTAGATAAGTTCTTCTAATGCTATCTCTATCATTCGGATGATAAGATAATATTTTTTCTCGCAGTCCTGGATCACATGGAAGATTGTTCACATCGACACAACTTTTTTTAAAAAACTTTTTTGCGTGACTATCATCAGGAGCTTCTTGGGTAGGAGATAAATCTTCAGCTATTATCATCTATCATTTCAAATTGAATAGATTTTTTATAAGAAGCCCTAATCAAAGATTGAATAAATTATAAAAAATTCTCATTACTCTTGCCCTAATCAGATTAATCTTGCTCTAATCAGAGATTGAATAGATAAAAAATTCAACAATATCAGATTCAGTGATTAAATCTTGCCCTGATTATAGATTTTTTATAAGGAGCCCTAATCAATAATTAGAGACTTAACCACGTCGTGTGTCGTCATTCAGTCGTTGGCTCGTGCCTCGTAACACTGTCGTTGCTGACTGTGAGAACTGCCAGCAAGTTCAGTTGAATCAGTTCAGAACCTCAGCTGACAATTCTGAGAAATGAGAATCGTCAAGTCGCCGACGCTGTTGTTGCCGTTGGGCGCTGGCCAGTGGTGACACCAAAATTGGAAAAATGAAGAGAGAGAGAGAGAGAGAGAGAGAGAGAGAGAGATTTGAAAACTGAAAAGGCAAAATGTGATTTGGGATTTGAGTTGTGATAAATCTACATTATTTTGTACTTCATACATTATTTAAGTGCATTGAACAACTATAAATTATGTATTAAAACTTGTACCGGTATGAGTAAATAGTAACAAAGTGTGTGAATTTAGAACTTTGTTTTAAAAAATAACTAGGTTCTTTTTTATTTTACAATGGTGTCATATAATTTTTTTTAAACATTATATATAGTAGTTTTTTTTAATCCAGGGGGTTCACTTGACTCCACAGGCTAAGCTGTGGAGTCGCCACTGGAACAACGTTACCACTGTGCCAAGATCTGCCCTTTCCAAAACATTGAAAACTCTTAGAACTAAATTCCCATGTTCAATCTTTTTGCATATTTGAAATTAGGAGCTTAAAATGGAACTTAGAATATCTTAGGCATAGTTGTTAGAATATTTGAATCATGGTTAGATTTAAAATCAATGCATGATTCAATGTGATATAAGCAAATGGATGGAATCCATGATAAATTTTGCATTTAGTATTTGCCCGATTCTTGAAGTTCCGATAGATTCCAACCCCCCTTCTCTCGTAAGATGCCAAAATACAACTTATTAGATTTTTTTGTGTGAAAATAACCAATGCCCATGTATAATTTATAATTTGCTGGTCATTTGGCGATTTTTTAGTGTGAAAATTACATTTATATCAAAATTATTGTATAATGAATCAAAGTCATTTCATTTAAATTTATTTTATATATACTGGTCATTTGGCTTTTTTTTAGTGTGAAAATTACATTTTCTTGGTTTTTTATGAAATAAACATAGTTTAAATGTGATATATGTCGGATAACTTGGACTCCACTCTGCTTCTTACTTTACTTACTTTAAGATTTCAAGGCCTATTTTTTAAATGCTGAAAGAGAAATATTATTTCTATATTTTTTTTTATGGTTGGTGGGATTTAGACCCACATTTATGGTGACAAGTGAAAATATCTTGCAATTAGCTACATGCGCTTATATCAAAATTATTATATAATGAATCAAAGTCATTTCATTTAAATTTATTTTATATATACTATCTATTTAGCATCAGTTTCTTTATCTTTTTTTATTTTATTATGATAATCTTACGATTATCAGTTTGATTTGATCCACTAATGGGCAAAAGTAGGATGCTGTTATGTACCTGTAAATGTAAATATCTTAAGTCAATGAAAAGGTAAACGCATAGTGTATATAATTCCTGTTCATTGAAAAGTGATGCTGTAGGGCTGATTCTGTAAATCTAGGGTTTGTCATCAAAAGTAGGCCTGATGTGTGCTTGAGTGACATTCGTGCCCGAATCCTGCCCACTGTGCACTTGAGCTGGCCTATGAACTGCTGAATCTCTGTACAACTTGGTTTTGGAAATAGTACAAATCGAGCCTTTGCCTTTTCAGTCTAATTTACCCAAGAGCCTATCAATACTCATTGACTGGCCTTAGCACCTTCAAAGCCTTTAATCACCAAGGAAACATAGTTCCTCTATATACAAAAAGAAAGATCTGTTTTGCTTATGTATACAAACTATTAAAAGAAAGATCTGTTTTGCTTATGTATACAAACTATTTTTTAAAACTATATATCGTTCAGAGCACTTTGATCATTCACTGCATTGGTTGATCCTGTCAAGTGTCAAGTAGTTCGATTGTGATTGGAGCAATGGGGTGCATATACATAGACAAAAATAGCTTGATAGTGGAATCAGAGCCACTTGCGAGTGGAGTTGAAGCTTGCGAGCTCGAGGGGAAGGACGTCAAAGCTAATACATCCAATGCTAGGTTGTATGTCATTCACTTAACTGTTTTTAAAACTTTTGATCTAGTCGATTTTTCTTCCACCAAGCAGGCTGCTTGTGGTTTTTAATACATCCAATGCTAGGTTGTATGTCATTCACTTAACTGTTTTAAAACTTTTGATCTTGTCGATTTTTCTTCTACCAAGCAGGATGCTTGTGGCTTTTTAGCCAAGGAGATTGTTGGTCTTTAACAGTTTTCCATGTATATCATTGTGTCTGTTTGTTGATTTATTTTATTATTGCGATATTGTGTATATTACTTATGATATTGATCAAAATCAATCGATAATTGAATTAATAATCCACTTTCTCATTTAATTTACGGTTAGTCCAAGAGTTTGGCCTATTGACCCGCTTCTAAGTGCAATGATGTCTTCCTTCTCCATGTACCTTTTAGAGTCTTTTGTATAGGGGGTGGCGGGTGTTATTAGTATGATCATAGATGACTTTTTTCATTTCCTAGACAACTTTGATGTTTGAGATGGTGTATAACTTCTTTGTTGTGGTGCATATGTATATGAGATTTTCTTAGCACTTATTTTAGAAAAAAGGAAATGCACTGCATGTAGCTTAATCCCCTAGGCATTCTCTGAATATACTTCATTAAAGAAAAATAACTTATAAAAAAAAAAACTATATCAAAGAAAAAAAAAAAATGAAGTTGTGCTTTGTGATGGACGCCTTTGATCATAGTGCAGTTTTTGCAATTGGATAAGATATCTATTATGGTATAAACTAAAAATATATTGGTGGATTACACAAACTTGCAGTTACTGGCAAAACCTTTGACATTGTTTGGGATTATACTCATACCAATTATATATTAAAAAAATTTATGATATTTTCTTCTGCTGGAACTGAAGGCCATTTGTAGTATTTGAGAGTATTCAATTTTTTTTTTCTTATGACATGATATTTGAATTAAAACCTCAACTTGTTTGAGTTGCCACGTTTTGTTTCTAGGATATTTCGTCTCATTTTTCTGTTTCGGTCTTCACCCGATCCTCTTAACTATATAGGCTAACTTACAGCCTCATGCCAACACTGACATTCTTTTTATACAGCTTTTGTCTTCAGTTGGTTTTGAAGGTCTAAGCCATAGCTTCATTGTATATTCTTCTGTGCTGCTTAATGATAATATCTTAGCTAGTTGGTGTACACTCTTCCTCCATTGACCTCAATAATATTACTACAACTGGTTTTGCCTAGGCTAGATTCTATGATATATTTTAGTTTTGAAATTCTAGTTCTTCCTCTCAACAAATTTGAAATTCATTTTCATGTTAGAGGCCACTTACGTTACAATTAGGCTATTATTCCTCGTCAAGAATTGCATTGGAAAAACCTGTTATTTATTTACTTTTACTGTGCATTCAGTGCTGCAGATTGGAGATATGCTGCTGAGCAGTTTGTGAAGAAGCTTCCTGATAAAGTTATTGTTCACCGTAAGAGTCTTTCTTTACATATGGTTCTCTTTGCTTCCAATTGTTGATTCTGGATAGTTGTATGAGGTGCTAATCAGGTTTCTGCTTCATGATTTTAAATAAAAAGTAATTTTACCCATCCCATTTGGTGTCAGTCCAACATTCTTTTGGGCTACCCACTGCACTTAAAATGTGAATTGTTCATCCGGAATTTTGTTCAATAATATTAACTTTCCCCTGCATTTCATCTGACACATGTATCTCTGAATAGAATGGATTAACATTTCTAATATGTCACGTTTGAATGTGTTGTTTTGGTTGTATAAATGATTACCTTCTTTTCTCATGGTTTAAAGATTTTAGATAATCTTAGAAAATGCTAAGACATTACTTCTCTTTTTCCCAAGTCAATTATCTTAGGTTGTCTTATAAGCTTTGCCATTGAGTTTGGGCTCAATGGATTGGTCATGATGCTTAACAAATACTTCTTTCCAGTTATCTTCTGTGAGATAAATAATGCAAGTATTACATATTTGCATGCAATAACCTGTGTGTGGGTGTATTTGTTTTTGTGAGGTTTATCCCTGTGCTACCTTGCAGGTATGAGGCCCTTGTTATAATCTACTTTTTATTTTATTAGTAGAAGTTTTCATGTTGAATTGATTTGATTGTTAGGTTGACTAAGGGCACCAACTCTTGGAATGAACTACTGATTCTACTCCAACTGAGTGCACTTCTATCGATTCCATTGCATACATCATGGATATGTTTCTTTTAGAGGTTATCTTTTAGGGTAGTTGGACGATGGCAGTGCATATGACTCTTGTGTAGCATGTACACAAAGCATGCTAGATTTATTCCTGTTACTGTCATTAATGAAGCAGCTGCAGAACTTCTAGTCCTCTGTCCAGATGTTCCTATTTGTGTGGCATCATGCTGAATCAAAACAAGAGAAAAATAGAAAGTTACTAATATTGCCATAATAATTAATGGGATCTACTGGTATATTGTATGAACATTTTTTTGTCAGGGATTGTGATAAGCACCGCATGAACAAAAATCAACTCTCCAGAAATGCAATATTTATGCAGAGGTGAAAAAAGAAAGGACTCACATCTGAATGTTTATGAGTAGAAATTGAGCAACATGTAGATGATTCGATACTATGTTAGAATTAGAGAAGAACAAAGAAGGATTTTGTTACTATAAGAGAAGATAATGTGGGTGAAAGAGAATGAGAGGTAGAATTAAGGTTCTCACCCTCTCACACATTTATTTGGTTAAACATAAAATCTGGATTTAGGGTTTAAAGGAAGAAGTATAGAGAAGAGAGAAGAGAAAGGGAAGAAAAGAAGTTGAACAAAAGTCAAGTAATCATGCCAGCCTCCTTCACCCATATATGTTTATAATAGTATGATGCGAATGATTACAATAGTACACTTAAATCTAGGAGAAAAGAAATAAGTTAAAATAATACACTAGCACTCCCCCTTGAGTTGAAGTTATACTTGCTTGGCACTCCATAGCTAAAATGAAGAACGAGGTAACGACTCCGTGAGAATACTACCCAATTAATTCTCCAAGCAAACATAAGTAGTAACGATCTATTTTCACAATAACAAATCCTGAATAAATTGGCAATTAACCTTAATATACTTAGTGCGCTTATAAAAAACCAAATCATAAGTAATAAAGATACTAACTTGATTATTGCAAAACATCTTTATAGGATAGGAATAAAAGTAGTGGCACCAAAATTCAGAAAAAGAGAGCGAACTCACAATATTTTGGCAGTAGTATGGGGTATGCTCTACCTTAGCACTAAAGTGGATAACAATACTTTATTTTTTTACTATGCTAAGTAGCCAGATTTATGCGAACAAAGGTACAATAACCAATGGTAAATTGTCTATTATAGCGACTACTTGCCCAATCAGTATAATTAAACCCTGCCAAAATTAAGGAATCAGATGGTTGATATAGCAACCCATGACTTGGGGCACTTATCAAATAAATAAGAATTTGGTAGACAACCTCAAAATGAGGTTTGGGAGGGGCATGCATATATTGATTAATACAACTAGCACAAGTGATGTTAGGACGAGTAACAACAAGATAAATTAACTTTCCAATAAGTCGTCGATAATGACCAACATCAGCAAATGATTCGCCTTGTTTAATATTAAGCTTAACAAAAGAATCCTTGGAAGTTTCAACTAGCCAAGCATTGAGAAAATCAATCTTAGAGAGCATATTAACAACATATTTTCTTTGAGATAGAGACATTCCCTTAGAGGAATGAGGAACCTCTCTATCCCAAGAAAATAATGAAGAGCACTCGAGTCTTTAGTACAGAGTCATTTACTCAAATGCTGTTTTAGATAAATAATGCTAACAAGATCATCACTAGAGATAAGAATATCATCAACATTTACAATCAACACAATTGTGCTGCAAGGGAGTGTCGAATGAAAACAAAGTGATTACGAGTAGAATTCTGAAATCCATAGGTCAATATAACAAAACCAAATCTATTGAACCATGCGTGAGGTGATTGCTTTAGGCCATACAATGTCTTACGCAAACAGCATGTACCTTTATAACGGGAAGGTTTCAAAAGTTCTCGATTGGAGCATCCAAAAGAGAATCTAGTCAACTGGCTAATATTGGTCCAGCTCAGGTTACTTGGCCAGAAGGATTGTTAGGATGCTCTTACAAGCAACACAATAAACAGGTGGTTGTACCATATAAACCTCTTGAAGATCACTACAAGGAAACATATTTTTAATATCAAGTAAATACAAAGGCTAAGAGCAACTAAATGCAATTGATTCTTATAAGCAGTACTCATTTCTTCATCCATAACATATTTCCTCCAAACAATGATGTTATCCATGCTAATGTATTTAGAGCATAAGCTTGCTTTAAGTACTCTAATTTCTTTAAAGTAACAATGTCGAAGGTACGACTCAACCAATCAAGGCCAGGAGTACATCGCCGCTAGAAGGGACAAGATGTCTGATGCACACCCAAGGGGGATCGGTTAGCCCAACCCAAAATCTAACTACGACTTTTTTAACTGCAACAACTTAAATATATGCTACTGGAGCTAGAATTGCTACTATTACACCAAACTTGCCCTCCAATGGATTGTCTTTAAGGGATTAAGATTCTACTGATTAAAATTACCAACCTCATGAAGCCCGATATTGTTATTTATTGTCATCACCTCCCTATGTTAGTATTGGGTAATTTGCACACCTGTTGTCTTTGTTGGATGTGGTAGCCATTGTTCATGTTTCCTCTCTGAACTTGAACCTTAATTCTCTGTCACCTGTCATCACCATAATAGGAAATTATCCTACCATTGAAAGTTGATAGGGCATAAGAGGTGCTGGCAAGCTCCTCTTGCCCCCCACTAATGAAAAGCCCAAAGGGAAAAAGGGAGCGAAAAATTTGAATGGCGCGTCACCGGCACGAAGGTCGTGAGATCCATTGAGTTATTGTGCATTATTAGAGCGACATGCAATTACAAGATGAAGGAACATAAATATATGACAAGGTGAGAGAAAAAGAATGAAAACTAGGTGAAAGACGACGCTATGACATAAAATTAGCAATAAGATGACGAGTACGGACACGTTTACCTCAACGCAAAGCAATAGGTAAGTCAACAGAATTGGAAGGAGGTGACAATGGAAGAACTTATGTTGGAGAAGATTAAGGATTTGGGCTATAAGAGACAACATGCCAGTCATACCTGGAAACAAGGTTAGATATGAAAGAAGGTGATAGAGATAATGGTAGAGGAAGAGTAAGAGAAGATGAAGATTCTCCCTCACTACAATAGATGAGATCAGAAGATAGTGTATCTCTTGATGAAGCAAAACAGAGAGTAGAGTTAAATAAAGTGATATTAACACAAATAATGTATCGTTGAGACTATAATTATAATAATGATATTTTTTCTGCATACGAGTGTACCCAAGCAAAACACACTTCTGAGCTACAAGAGATAACTTGCCATGACCTGAATCAAGTTCTTGCACAAATGCAGTAGAATAAAAAACTCGAGGGGTGAGTGAAAAAGGCGAGGAATTCAGTTTTAACAAAGAAAATGGGGATTGATGATTGAGAACAATAGAAGGCAGATGATTAATGAGATAACAAGCTATAAGTACAATATCACCCTAATATTGTTTGGCACCTGTGTAGGAAATAATAAAGTACGAGCAATATCTACTAAAAGACGGTGCTTGCGTTCCACAACACTGTTTTGTTGAGAGTCTTGAGACGTGTGAGCACAACTAATTTGATGGATATTACCCCGATCAACACTAAAGGAATTAACTACAGATTATAAGTATTCAAGAGCATTTTCAAATCGCTGATGAATAATACCACGATCAACAAAAGGAATCAACAACAAATAATAAAATATTCAAGAGCATTATTAGATTGAATAATTTTAATATGCTTGCCAAACTAGATGAAAACTCCATTATAAAATTTAGAGAAAAAAATTACTCATATCTATGTTTCAATAAAAATAACCAAGTCATTAATACTCATATCTATGTCAATCAAAATAGCCATTAATACTTGGAGTTTGAGAGGTACCTAGATGTTTGTATAAATTACATTGAAAAACTACGACTACTATTAGGAAAAGAACTACGGTGATACTTTCCTAGGTTATCAAATTCACACTCAAACTAGACATCATACTTAAATTGAGAATATCTAACTCGAGTTTAACCGCAGAGGGATGGTCTAATCGAAAATGCCACTAAAGTGGGAAATCGTAGCACTTAAAGCTGATCAAGTGATAAAAGAAGTATCAACATTAAGATAATAGAGATCATCATTTTCATGTCCCGAACTAATCATCTTCTTGGTCATAAGGTCCTAAAAGACATAATAGGTTGGGGAAAAATGTTATAAATTAATGTGAAACTTTAGTTAATTGAGTAACATATAGTAAATTAAAGAGAACATCGGGGCCGTATTTCACATATAGTTAATTGACTAACATAGGGAAAATTAAAAGGAACATCATGGCCATGAAGACTAGAAGTTAAGGCTAAAGACAGAGATGGATAAAGAACTCCCTTTCCTTATATAGGTATACGTGCACCATTGGTTAAGACAATATGATGTTTAATATAAGTTAAATGGGTGAAAATATAGGGATAACCGGACATATGAGAGTTAGTGCCAAAATTAAGGACTTGAGATGAAGGTGTACGACATGAACATGCAATATTTTCTGAATTCGTTAAAGTAGCAATGGAAGGTAAGGGTAGAACAGAGTGCAATGCCTAAACAATGTTGCTGAGCTGAGTAGTGGTAGTATAATAACAACTAGACGAAAGAGGCATTTGATGAAGTCAATATGATTCACCATATTTAGCCTAACAATAATGTTCAGTATGGTTAGTACCACAACAATGTTCACATTTCCTATCGCTACATCAACTAAAACAACCAACAATTCATGAGCCACCATGAACACGGAGATTATCATGATCACCACTACTGAAGCTAAGGAGAGGATTCTGAAGCAGGAGAATGACTAGGTGTATTAGAAAATTGCCCTAAAGACGAATGTAACAATTGGGAATATGCATTAGCTGCGGTAGGTTGGGTCTCTCTAGCAACAACTTGATTGTTGAACTTACACATATTTGAATCGAAAATAGAGAGTATGGATGCAATCATGAAATGGGTGTTTATTGTAGCTCAAATTATGAACGTATTGATTATAGCTGAAAAAATGTTATTATAACTTTCAACAGAAGTTGCAAATGTTTGTTAAAATTGTGAACTTTTATCTTAAAACAATAGAATTTACGTTTGTTAATTTAGAATGAGAAGCTATAAGCACACTTGATTGGGTTTTCTTAATTTTTTGTTGACTACAAGCTAAAAGCAATAATTTAAGTGGTGATAAATACACATGAAGTCCTCCCATTGACGCATTTGTTGTTGTAAATCAGTACTGAATGGATGATGCTATAATAATTGATCCCACAAGCTCTTAAGCTTATTGTAATATTCAAATAAGGACTTTCTTACCAGTTTGGTTGTGAAAATCTGCTAATATAACTCATAAACATGTGACACATTGTTCTGATTCGAGAAAGAGTTTGCAAGGGAATCCCAAATCTCCGTAGAAGTATCGCAAAACTTCATAGTAATAACAATACGAGTCTCCAAACTATTGCACAACCAACCCAAACGATGGTATTTACAATTCCCAACTAGAAAGCGCAGAATCTCCTTTGGGTGGAGGAGAATTTGTTATGTATTTCAACCTCAACTTATCTTTGGAAACAACTCTAAAAGCATGTGCCTATTAGCCTCTTAGAAGTCACACATATCGACAAATCATCATCTTTGGGATCAAGAGTTTTGGTCTTAACCATATTAATTCAATCCAACAAGAACCAAACCAAAACCAAACAAATACTGAACCACAATCGAAAATAAACCCAATATGCACAAAACAGGACCAAATTGAAGCAAATCTGGGTCGCTCACTACAAACACAGCACTGATTGGACAAAAAAAGGTTTTCTGAAGCAAGATGCCACAAACAATAAGCTGCCGAACCGAAAAACTTGTCAGCCAAACTAGCGATTGCAAAAAAAATAGGATCGAAACCTTCTCAAATTACCAAATCAATTACGAATCCGGCCCAAACCAAGATTTTTGCCACATATAGTCCCTTTTCCAATCGATACAGCAAGAGAAGAATATAAAGGAAAGAAGCACAATTTCACCTCTGTTGTTTAAAAATATTGTACTCCAATGAAAACTTGACATTATGGTAATCACTTCAAGCAGATACTACAAAACCAAAGAATTAAATCCAAAAACCATAGATTTACTATATATCTTTACGTTGTTGAAGTTTCAGGACACTACATTTGGTGGCTAGGTTTCTGGATGTTGGTAGGCTCATATTAGAATTAACAAGCTAACACCAGCAAGGCGAAGTTTTGGAAACAAGTTGAAAATAAGAGCTTGTTTGGTATCTTTTTCTTGTCAGTTTTCATCTTGTGTAACTTACTCTGAGAGTGATGTAACTTTTGAAACATGTTTTTTTATGGATTGTTTTTATGTTGTATTGAACCGAAACTTTTCAGCACTCAAAAAACTGTAGAAGTCTTTCTAAAAAAATGGGCCACTTTCAGGAATTCTTTTTGGAACACTTCACAAGACACATTACCTAATGTATTTCCATGCTGGTTTCATTTATTCTATTTCCAAAAGAGAAAATATTTTCCAGACAGGCCCCATATATCCTTGATTCATGGTCCTTCAGAAATATATTTGCAGCATAGAAATGTTGAGATCTGGCAGCTAGATGGTACTTTAATGTGTGCTGACAACAGCGTTTAATGAGCTGCCATGTTCTATACAGTGGCTGCTAAGCTTGTGAACTGTGTTCTTTGTTGATTCTGGGCGAAAAGCTTTCCACTGTCCTTGCATGGTGACTGGTGACTGCTGTGCATCTTGAAAGCTAGGATTTGAAACCCTGCTCTTGATAGCTAATCTGTCTGTCAATCATTCACTACATGTTCATTGTTTTTTTTTTTGAATCTACAGTTTATCCAGATATTAACTAATTAAGAAGTTTCGTTTTCCATTATTTTTTTTTTGCATTCATATTGAACTGATTTGACACCGTCAGCGTCAAGTCAATAATTTTGAATCTTGTATAGACTATGGATGTTTAAATTTGATGTCGATGTTATTTTTGGGATTTTCTTTTTGATGGGATGCTTTTGTTAGGACTTCCCCTCCTCTCGTCAGTTATTATGTTTGGTCATGTTCATTTCCTTCGGAGAATTTCTGGATCTTGTATTTTTTTAACTTCTAGTCAATGCTATTATGAAATCTGCAATCTTCCTCCCCCACATTTTGTGTCTTGTATTAAGTTCAACTCTATGAGGAAGCTTACTTATATAATGATTTGGTATTTTTTTCCTTAACGAGCAGCAAAATTGTTTTCTTTGACTTAAATGTTTTGCGAGCAGGTAGTGAGTGTAATTCTTCAAAACTGACTTTTGATGGGGTAGACCGGATGGGTGAGAGGCTAGCTGGAGAGGTACTTTGGTTTTTGCATTTGGGTCCTCTTGGTTCTAGGCGTGTGTTGGCTATTTAAACTCTCCGCATAACCGTGCTTTGGGAATATATATGTACTTTTGGAATAGTTAATTTGATTGACTCCAAAGTATATGTATATGAAAATCATTTACTTTCTGATTCAGGTGTTGGACGTTGTCAAACGTTGGCCTGAGGTGCAAAAAATCTCCTTTGTGGCTCACTCTTTAGGTGGCCTTGTTGCAAGGTATGCAATCGGAAGATTGTATGGTTTTTTCCCCAAAATGGAAACCACAGGATGTTCTGAGAACAGCTTAAGTGAAGTGCACTTAAATGAGCCAGCACAATACATTGACCAGCATTTTGAAGCTAGAATTGCTGGATTGGAACCCATGAACTTTGTAACGTTTGCAACACCACATCTTGGTTCGAGGGGACATAGACAGGTGATTATGCTTATTATAAGAAATTTAGGAACAATAATTTGAGAAAAGAAAGAGACAGTGACACACGCGTACACATGCACAGAGACGCAGACAGGAAGCTGCATTCGCATCTTCGGGATAATTAAAAATGGTAAACTACTACAAATTGAATGTGGATTTCTTTATTCTTAAGTATTACGAACATTGAGTAAAAGAATTAATTATAGACCTTTAATGTAGTTTCCTGAAAATTTAATCTTTGTTGGACGAACAATCCAAAATATGATCACAATCATCCTTTTTCCTACATTTTCTTCTGGTTTTCTTTGCTTGCACAGCTCCCTTTTCTCTGCGGTCTTCCTTTTCTGGAAAGAAGAGCTTCTCAAACTGCACATTGGATTGCGGGGAGGTCCGGGAAGCATCTTTTCCTCACCGACAAAGATGAGGGGAAACCTCCCCTTCTCCTTCAGATGGTTAATGACTCCGATGACCTTAAATTCATGTTAGTATTGATTTATTACTGTCAATTGAAAATACTGAACGTATGATGCTTCTTGTTTGCTTACGGGATGTTTTATAACCTATATAGTTCAGCTTTACGCTCCTTTAAGCGGCGTGTAGCATATGCAAATGCGAATTATGATTGTATCCTTCTCTGTGTTGAAGTTGGCTTTTGACTATAATATTTCAAGTAAATACAGTACACTTTGTCCCTGCCCGCTATTTTAGTTTAATGTTGTATCTTAACTTATCTTTAAGATGTTGTTGGTTGGAGAACATCATCAATCCGCCGTCAACATGAACTTCCAAAGGTTGCTATGGTTTCTGCCTCATGCACTTCTTTGGTTACATGATTCCTCTGAGTATGAATCTCTCTTTCAGAACCAAACTCATTTCTTAAATACTCATTTTCTCTCCTTTTCTAGTCCAATCTTCTGGCGAAGGATGAGAAGTACCCTCATATTGTGTACGTTGACCAAGAAACTACAGAAATTATTAATAATGGAACAACTTCCATGGTTGGAAAGCAAGCAATTGACCTGGAAGGTTTGTGAAACTTCTTCATTTTTTTTTGCGGTATTAACTATCTTCGGGTTTGTTTGAGTTTGCATAGAACATTCATAATTGCTAGTTATTGTGTGGATTGGGACAATGGATATCTTTGATGGTAATCTATATTTCTTGGGTTTACTGACTCTTACGATAGGATGTACAGAATTTGTTGTTTTATTCTCTTTTTTGAAAGTAAATTGTTTTGTAGATATGGCAATTGTAAAAATTACTAAAATGAATATACAGTGGTAAAGGGAGATGTATCTCAACTTTCCCTATTTCATTCACATTCTTTGTCTTGGTTCTTATTTCATCTTTATTGCTGATCTTGAGCTCGCCTAAGTATCTTTGACCTGAAGTTGAAGACAACACTGCTGTCTTTTAGTATTTTTTGTGCTTTTTTTAAAAAAAATGTTGTGTATCTGATGTGATTTATACAACTACTCCTAATATGAGATTATGGGAAATTGGAATAAATGCGTATTGTTGACGGACTATAACACCTATCCGCCGAGAGAGAGAGAGAGAGAGAGAGAGAAGAAAAGAAAAGAGTATAAAATGGCAATTGGTATGGGTGTTATACTCCCATATGTTGTATATCTTTAATTACCATTGAATAAATTATTTATATATTTAACGTATAATAAATATATAAATGGCATCCTAGTGCACAAAACTTTTGCTTATGCGGTGTTCAGGAAGGGGGGTGGACCACGATGAGTCTATAATACGTAGTCTTATTTTGCATTAGTAAGAGATTGTTTTCACGCCCCAGACGTGTAAAATTGACATATAATTATCTATATATTTGATATATAATAAATATATAAAAATATAAAATTTTAACGTGCCCCAGACGTGTCGTGCCTTGTTTTTTTGAAATTGACGTATTGGCGTGTCCATGTCGTGTTCGTGTCCATGCTACTTAGGTTCAGACATTGTCAAGTGCAAGGTATGGGAATAAGTGTGCATTTGTCGATAAAAAAATAAACAAAAAATAAATATTCTTTCCCTTGCTATAAGCCCATAAGCAAGGGAAATTGTATTAAAATAGGCATCAAGGGCAGTGTTGTCCATTTAGGAAAGGTTAAATGCTGATGACCTATACCAAAAATAGCCTATCAACTCAAAAGGAAAGAAGGCTTATAAGTTCTTTCAAGCAAAGAGAATCTAACTATAAGAATAGGCCATAAAACAACTTTTTAAGTTTATACAATGGTTGCTCTTCTTGAAATTTTTTTTGCTCCCTCCATAAAAGCCACATAAGCACTAAGGTTTTAACCATAAAACAGCTTTTAAGTTTATACGAAGACTGCTCTCCTTGAAATATTTTTCACTCCCTCCATAATAGCCACATAAGCTCTAAGGTTTTAAGTACTAGTTGGGACCTCTGCAACATTAATGGTGCTTGTGATGCTTTTTCAAGTGTAATGGGCGTGGCATAACAGTGGTTTTCAGTGATTTTTGTTCATGTAAATATGATTCAAGATATTTACTAATTTTTATACTATAATTAACGACTGTAGGTATATGGAAGGATTGCCACCATGTGGCACATTGGACAGCTTGCCTTTGACAAGCAAGTCACCTCACAAGTAGCGAGCCATCTAGCTCCCTTTTGACCTTGCCTTCAGAGCTGCCTTAGGTCTCCTTGACTCATGTGAGCCGTTTGCCTTGCCCCAACACTCCTTACCATTCGTGAACAAGCTTTGGGGTTGTGAGCGTAGCCTAATTGGAGGCTCGTAGACTTTTCTTCTACTTGGATATGACCACTTATGCGTTCAACACATCGGTATCCGCCAAAGCACTAGAGGGAAAGTCAATTGTTACGCAAATCGAGCCTTGCTTGATGGCGGTTTGACTTAGTACAACCAGACTTGGTAAGCAGGCCTCCGTGGAGATGCTTCCCCTACGTCTTGTCTACACATTCAAGGGAACCATTGCCTTGTGGTGTTCTCTAGCGGTTGGCCATGCTCCGTCTCGATTCTTCCATTTATTCACCAAATTCTTCTAAATGAGTATTCAAAGTAGCTTGGTTTGGGAGCAACGCCTAAGTATCTTTGCTCGGGACAAAAAGAGACGTGTGAATGGGAGGGTAGAGCAAAGGGTTTGTCGATAGAGCCGCCCTCCATGAGAGTGGCGTGACCTTCACTTGTCATAAATGGAAAAGCATTGACCAAGAAGACAATTGACATGTTGGAGTTCGTGTCATACCTACCACTTGATGCTCTTCATAATACTTCTTTCATTCACATGATACCGACCTCTGCAACTCCAATGATACATACTTCGAAGTGTGAAGCTAGGATTCACAGAGGTACCAAGCATTGACCAAGAAGACAACTGACATGTTAGAGTTCGTGTCATACCTACCACCTGATGGTCTTCATAATACTTCTTTCATTCATATGACTCTGCAGCCCCAATGATACAAACTTTGAAGTGTGAAGCTAGGATTCACAGAGGTACCAATTCCAGAGATGACCACCACCTCTAGCTTGCATATTACTATGCCAATCTCAATACTTCAATAGAGCACACTCAATGTTTATGTTATTATGTATTGTGTACCAAGATATGCTCCACAATATAAAATGCCCAATCCATTGTTTTACTCTACCAAGGGATTATGAAGTGGTCTTGCTCTCTTCTTTTTAAGTTTGACTTGTGCTTCTTTCGGGAAAACTGGTTCAAACAGCCCAGATAACCCACTTCTGGCTTTTGTTTTGTCCCCGCTTTTTCCATCCTCTAGCATTTTATGCACTTAAAATCTCCTATTTGAAAAGAAAATTAATTTCTATGTTCAGAATACATGAATTATAAGCATGAACATGACATATAAAAGGGGAACACCTAAGGTATTGCATTGTGTGCCCAATGATTAATTTTTTTTGGCAATATTCATGCACTTTGCGTATGTAATATTTTCTTATGCACTTTGGCCTTTCATTCTGTCAACAATTTTTTTCATACCATGTACAATTTTTGTTCCCGGTTCTGATGTGCATTCTCTTTTTCTTGTGTGTAGAGGAAATGATTAGAGGTCTCACTCAAGTACCTTGGGAGCGTGTTGATGTTAGTTTTCATGAGAGTAAACAACGATATGTTGCACACACCACCATTCAGGCAAGCTTTTAAATTGAATGTTTTTTGCTATTTTTTTAGCACTGCATCACTTTGTCATGATTTAACCGTATAATCTTTGTTCTTTCATCATATAAAAAAGTGTGGTCTTGCCCATCGAAATATGTGTATCCAAAGCATTGAGTCCAAAATATTTAGACATTGTTGGTTTGTTAGATTTAACAAATCTTAATCCTTCTTCATTGTAATTGGGATTAAGAATTCGTTGGGTAGAAATTTCTTGAATATTTTGCGCTCATGTTATCGACATAAACAATATTTTTAAATTTTTGTTTTTTTTTTTATACTACCCTTGTTGCATTACCTCTTATTTAAGGGTAACTTCGAATGCCGTATTTTCATTGATGTAAAGTAGTTTACAAGCCCATTCATTGGGGAAAAGAAAAGAAAATAGAAATGTTAATGCACACACTATTTTGATGATGTGAATAATAAAATAATCTTCTATAATAGCTTAAGCTTTGATGAGTTGGTAGGAACAATTTGGCATGGTATCAGAGCCAGTAATAGATCCTACCTTGTCATTATGATATTTGCGCACACTTTCCGGGCTTATGAAGGAGAGTTTGACCACATGTTAGGGATGTGTTGAGGATATAAGTAAGAAAATTACCCACTTTTGAATAGCTCAAGCTTTTAGATGATTCGATGGTTACAATTTAGCACACCAAAATTTAGGACCATTGCTCAGTGTGATTACTGTGCCGGTCTGTGTTGTTTTGCCACTTTTGGTGCAGATGATGGCAAAGTTAGATCTTCATTGAGTTCTCCCTCCTAACATCCCATATTTGCCAAGACCAATGTGGGTTATGTATTTTTGCCCCCATTATTGTCAAAATGCCTTTGATAGGCCTGCTGTTTTCTTATGTGCTAACCTAACAATTCAAGCAGTGGCCTGAACTGCATATGATATATAACTGGACATCTAGTGACTTGATGACATATCTATTCCGCACATCGAGAATGTTTCTGAATGGGATAAGAAAACTAATATTTGTCTAAAGTTCACTTATAACGATACATTGGTAAAAGAGAGGTTTAATACTGATCCTAAACTGATCAAGAGTGGATAAATTCTCCATTAGTGATCTACTTAGGAAATTTAGTCAAAACAAGCAATATGAAATAAATGAATCTTCTTTAAAGTCTAGATGAAAGTTCAATCAAAAACAAAAAATTGGCTTTCTTTTTGTTTCATTTTATGTTTTTCTTTTTTCCTTTTTGCTTATTGCACACAATACACTGGTAGGTAAGGATGTTTGTTTAGTAGTGTGTTTGAAACATCAACGAAGGGCTTGTGCATTACTTCATAGGCGCTAAACCACCAAATTTGTAAAATAGCTTATGGCTTGAAAATAGGCTTCGGCGTAATTTGGCAACACCATAGTATTTTAAACTTATGTTAAAAGAGATTGAGATATCGGAGTCGGTGAAGTTTACTTCTAAAAAGGGGTTGAATAGGCCAAATCCTATTTTTCTGAACTCAATTTTGACAATCTAAAATCCAAAGCAATTATGGGTGCATATGGATCGGATTGGTCCGGTTCTAAATAAATCCAAAAACTAAGCCGTTAGTAACGGTTTTAGAAATTTTGAAAGCAATCCGAACCGTTATAAGTAGTGGAACCGAACTAGAACCAATCTGTAAATGCGGTTTTGTTCCGATTCTCCACTCCTCTTTCATATTTTACTATTCACAGCTCAAAACAACTAATTTCATTTCCAATCCTGCAACTATCAACTCTATACAACTCCCTCTATCTTAACAAATCTATAAACCAGCAGGTGTAACTTCTAGACACCAATGTCAAATATTAAAGATACTCGGGGAAGAGGAGGG
>JAOTRH010031354.1:0-21049 GCA_034768845.1 Heliamphora exappendiculata | reverse complement strand
CGACGAGTCGATTCAGGGCGGTGGATAAAGAAATATTGAGGGGAGTGAAGACCCTCCTCGGCTTTTGTTGCTGTTGGTCATTGTTTGACTGCTGAAGGCTGCTTGCTGGATGGGTGAAAGGAGAAGGATTTAAAAGGTTCACCTCGCCCGAGCGAGCAGTGGATGGATTTTGGTTGGTTGTGGGAAAAGTCCTTCGTGGTGGTTTCTGACTGGGTTCTGCTTTCTCAATGTCACTGGATTGGATTGCGTCTTCTATCTGAATTCCAGCATCAAATAACTGCTCGAATGTGGAGAGCGGCTGTGTAATCAGATAGCGTTTCAGGGGGGTTGCAGATTCTTTACTACCATCCTTACTTGCTCCTTTTCAGAAGGTCAGTTTGTCATCTTAGTGACCTTACCCCTCCAGCGGGTCAAGAAATCAACAAAAGACTCCCTGTTTTCTTGGCGAGTGGTCTCTAACTCATGAGTAGTTACATCTAACTGAACATTATAACTGTACTGGCGGACGAATGCCGTAGCTATGTCCTCCCAAGTTCTGGTCTTTGCTACGCCAAGGGAGAGGAACCATTTTTGGGCTGCCTCCCATTGGCGATAGGGTACCGACATACATTCGAAGATGAATTCTAAGATCTTCGGTTCCATCAAACTTTTTCATGTGAGGCATTTTAAACTTTTCTGGTAGCTTAGCATTGGGGAATAAACATAACCCTCCCACATCTAGCATATATTCTTCGATTCCTCTCGCCTTTCTAAGGACCTTCTCCATTCCGTCAATTTTCGCAACTAATGCAAACTCTTTGGACTGAGCAGTATTTTCTTCCTCAACTATCACCTGTCGAGAATTCTGCGGTGGTGGTGGAACGACTTGTGGTCCATCGGGGACTTGATTGTCATCCCAAAGGTCCTCACATTCTCATTTGCATCATCTGGTTGCCCATTCATGACGGGGATACGGGCCTGAATCGCCCGGATCTGTGCTTGGCACTGCACTTGGGTCTGGGTCTGAGTCTGCTGTTCTACAGCCCGCTGTATCTCAGTAATAGCCCTCATCAGGGCTGTCAGATTGACTTCGTTCTCTTCCATATCTATTGATCCAAAAACTCTGCGAAGTCTGCCCGATTTTGATCTTACCCAAGCTCGTGTCAACTGTTCTCTCTCCGGATCAATGGTAACTCACAGAAAAATCTAGTCCCATAAGCAGGATAACCAGTTTCAGACATTTTTCAAAAGAGTTCAGACAACATACAGCAAATCTTCCAGATACCCTAAACAGCAGAAATTGAAATAATTCCCCTGTCAGGCTCATGCTAGCAACATAACAACTGAGCATCTAAAAACCCGGGATAAAAACCAAAGTGAATGAATCAACTAAGTTCTAGAGGAAAGGCTTTATCTAAACGAACGACGTTTCGGCAAGAAGATTATTCGATCCCTCAAGAGACTGATTCGACCTATGTTTCTAAAGCACTCCGACAAGAAAACAGATCTAACTCTCTAGGATTCTAATGAAAAATGGACAACATAATGGTAAGGAAAAAGAACTGACTCTCATAGATATGTCAAATGTTTGAGAGAAACAAGCCTAAACAAAGGCAGTGAAAACCAATGACCCGGGGAGAATCCGAAGGAGAAAGAATCTACCTTAGAGATGTTAAACGAAACATGAACATGACCCCGAGAAGAAAATTATGGAAAGAGAAACCGAATATGGTGAAAAACTGAAATTCAGGTAAAAACCTGAAGGAAAAGCTAACCTAGGCGAAAGATAACGAAAAACCCGGGCCGAACCCAGGAAGGGAACTAACCTAATTCGGACAAAATAATTCTAACAATATACAATCAAAACATACAATAAAAAAATAAATAATCCTACTAGGGTTAGCAGCATCTAATTGGGGGGTTCTAAGTTCACTATAAGCAACAGGCTGATTTTTGTCAATTTGGAACAAGGTACCTTCTGAATAGAGCCGGGTATATACCTCACATGCCTGGAGTGGTGCAGAACATGGTCAAACGGTACGTCCGAACTCTTTTACTGCGCCTATGATAGAGTACAGTCAGTAAGGGTTGCCCGTCTTTCCAACAATTTCCGAAACGGATTAACGTTTAGGGCATCAGGTCGACCAGGCAGGGGGGTTGAAGAACAATGTCTATGCATGCAAAAATAAAAGTGAGAAATTTTATTAAGAATCAATGATGTTTTCAAGTCTAACCCTCTTATTTAATTTTAAAAATTAGTCCCCAGCAGAGTCGCCAGAAAATACTGTGGTTTTGGAATTTAGGGGTCGAAAATAAGAGAATTCAAAAATATTTTAAATACCTTGAAAACTAAAATTTGAAAACCTCTTTTATTAAAAATGGAGTCGCCACTTAGTTTTTAAGACAAATAAGAAAAATAAAAATAGCCATTGATCTTAAAAATGTTAATCAGAGAAAAGAGGGTTCGAGAGCTCAGGTACGAATTGGGGAAGGTGTTAGGCACCACGTTCGCCCAACCGTAAGGTTGGCCTCTATTAATCATCATTGGTTCTTTAATATGAGTTCTCAAATGCATGCAAATAAAGAAAAATAGAGGCAAAAAGAGAATATCCAAAATCAAATATGAAAAATACATAATATATGAACATAACACTCTAAAATAAATAAGTGTCAAAAATAAAATCTTAAATTCTATGGCATGCAATTTCTATTTAAAGGATATACGAAACATACACATATGTAATATTCATAAAAATAAGTTAACTATCATGATTTAAATAAAAGAGCAAGATATACCAAAAGATACTAAAATTACCTAAACATGTATTGTTATAAAATAAGCTAAACTATTCTAAGCATAATTTCAATAAAAGAAACTAAAACATATATTAACATGATGAATTAGTAAAAGAAATGAGAAATACAAAATAAAAGATGTATAAAAAGAATTCTAAAAGAAAATTTATAAAAGAAATTTATGAAAAGAGTTTTAGAAAAATATTATACTAGGAAAGGAGATTCTAACTATTTATATTTACATTAAAAGAAAATAAAATGAGAAGATAAAATCTATCTTTGAAAAACTTTTTATGATTTTTGGTTTAATAAAATAAAAAAAAAATAAATAGGTACTAAAAGAGAAATTACACTAATATTGAGAGAAAAGAAAAAGAAAAGAAATGCTAGAAGAAATTAATTTAAGCTAACATTAAAAGAAAAGAAAAGAAAATAGGATAGAACATAAAAATAAAAATAAAATTACATTGCCATAAAAAGAAAAGAAAAGACATATTAGTATTAAAGATTAACTAATATTAAAAGAAAAAGAAATACAAAATGGAGTTTTATAAGGAAGTAAATAAAATAAAATACTAGAAAAAGAAATTACATTACTATTAAAAGAAAATACAAAGAAATAGAAAATGAAAGCTATAAAAGAAATACTAAGCTAAAAGAGAAACAAAATATAGCATTAAATTAATGTTACAAGAAAAGAAAAGGAAATGAAATAGAATGCTAGTAAAAGAAAATTAAACTAATTAAAAGAAAAAATAAATAAATAAATGTTAAGACATTAAATTAACATAAAAGAAAAGAAAATAAATGAAACGAAATACTAGAATATGGGTAGAATATTGATAATTACAACAATTTTTATATAAGTACTTGGATTATAACAATAACGGCATTGTTTATTCGTTTTGTTCAAATTATGTTAACTGTAATTAATGATTGAATGAATTTAATACAAGTAAACAAATAAACAAAACAAAAAAGCTAAATAAGCTAAAAATTAAATTCAAACATTAATAAAGCGACTATGAGTAATGTAAGAGCATAATTGAAAATGAAATGATCAAAATAACCCGGCCACTCCAAAGAGATAGAAAGTGGAACTGAAAAGGCCGGGGATCCAAACAAGGCATCTAGATTGCGGAATCCTCAAGTCGGGAATGTGCTTCAATGGGTCAATCCCCGGATGGTGATCCAAGCAAGGTAGGCTTCAATACAGGTGTTGGAGGTTCGGGACTCAGAATTTCAGCAGGGTTTCGGCGTCGGGACTCGGGATCACTCGATATATCGACAGAGTCTCTCTTACTCAAAATTCGTACTGAAAACGTATGCTGGGGTACGGTATTTATAGAGTTTATCAACCAATGGGATGCTACCACATTTTGGGACACGTCAGACCATTTGGAGTTGGCGGTCGCCACAAGGCAAGTTGGCGGTCGCCATGTTTTTGAAAGTTTCTACAAAGTTTTATGGCGGTCGCCATGATGAAAGGTGGCGGTCGCCACATTTGGCTAGAGTTTCCACAAAGTTCTATGACGGGCGCCACAATACAGTTGGCGGTCGTCTTACTTTGACGGTAAGTTTCGATAGTTTGACAAAATTTTATTGGTTTGAAGGTTTCAGGTTCAAATACCGAGCTTGGATCACTTCCTGAGGATCATACGGAGGCACTATTCCAGTTGTTTTCATCACTGAATTCACCTAAGATTAGGTGGGTCAAATTGAGGTGTCTACAGGGGAGCTCAGGGCTAGTGGACCATTCCTCATTATCCACCCAAGACTTTGTGAATAGAAACATGGCCATCAAACGAGAGGCTCTGTTAGTTCTTGAAACTAATAAACTCCTGGGTATCAACTTTGATGGTAAATAGGAGGAGGTTTTGAAGAGACTGATAGAGCTAGAAGAGGCTGACGAATTACTATGATGCTTTTAACATGGAATGTTAGGGGACTGGGGCGGAGCGAAAATAGAAGAATGGTGAGAAGGTTAATCTCTGGCAGACAGATTCAATTCCTAATGCTGCAAGAAACAAAGTGGGTAGATGCTGATCAAGAAAAAATTAGAACCATCTGGAGCAGCTCTGATTGTCAATGGGCAGTAGCTGCAGCTAGAGGCAGATCTGGAGGGTTGGTATGTGTATGGGACACTAGATTCTTCACTTTGAAACATCAATTTATAAATCAGCATTTCATTCTTCTACAGGGAACCTTATATAATGGGTTCAGCTGTATCATAGGAAACATATATGGACCCTGCTCTGAAGCTGAGAGAGCAGATCTGTGGGGAACTCTCAGAGATCTGAGAGCAGCTCTGAAAGAACCTTGGTGGTGACTTCAATGAGATCAAGACCATATTCGAAAGGACTGGATGTGTGAGGGTGTATAGGGGCATGAGGGAATTCACCAACTAGATAGAGGACCTCAGATTAATGGATCTTTCAGTACGTGGGAGGGCTTTTACATGGACTAACCTTCAAGAATCCCCCACTTGGAGCAGGCTTGACAGGTTTTTGATTAGTTATGAATGGGCAGACCACTTCAAGCTTCATCAATGGGGTCTTTCCAGGCATTTATCGGACTACTGTCCTATTCTTCTTTCTAGTGAGACCCTTGACTGGGGCCTCAGACCCTTTAGGATTCTGAATGCATGGCTAAGCTGTGCCTCTTTCAAGAAACTAGTACAAGACTGTTGGAGCTCAGACCAAAAGGATGGTTGGCAAGGGTACAATCTGTTTTGAAAAATGAGGAGCTTAAAAGCCAAAATAATGGTCTAGAATGTCAGTGTGTTTGGGAATGTTGATGAACTCATTAAGAAAGCTACAGAGGAGATTGCTCAATTAGATATCCTTGAAGAAGGTGGGGTCATCCATGCGTCTCAAATCAGCTCTAAGAGAGAGCTGACAGCAAAATTATGGCAACTCCATAGAAGAGCTGAAAGCATGTGGAAGCAAAAATCTAGAGTGAAATGGCTTAAGCTAGGTGATAGGAATACTTCATTCTTCCATGCAGTTGCCAACAACAGAGCCAAGAGGAATTACTTAGGTCAGATTATCCAAGATGGAAGGATTCTTTCAAAGCCTGCTGAAATAAGAGACGGGGTGATTAGGTATTTTTCTCAAGAATTCAAAAGCCAGAAGATTGAACCTGATACACGGGGTGGACTTGGGTTATCAGGGACCAACTTTAACTCATCTGCAATTTGCGGACGACACCATACTGTTCATAAAACCTGACACTCAAGGAATTACATGCATCAAGCGAATACTCAGAGGCTTTGAGATGGTGGCAGGTCTGAAAATCAACTTTAGTAAGAGCCTGGTATGCGGTGCTGGGGTGTCCGAGAAAGTTCTAATGAGGGTGTCTTCTACTCTAAAATGCAAGGTGGGAAGGCTGCCTATGAAATATTTGGGACTGCATGTGGGAATGAATCCAAGGTTACGCAAGGGATGGCAACCATTGGTGGAGAAGATGAAACTAAAGCTTGCACCATGGAAGAGAAGATTCCTCTCCAGAGCTGCGAGACTACAGCTTATCAAAGCATCCCTAAGTAACATACCCATCTTCTATCTTTTCTTCTACAAGATGCCAAATGGTGTGGCAAACTAAATAGAAAAAATCCAAAGAAGATTCTTGTGGGGTGATGTCGATAACAAGAGGAAAATTCATCTGGTGGGATGGGGAAGAATCATTCAGTCTAAAGAATCTGGTGGATTGGGAATTGCTAATCTCAGAGCTAAAAACTTGGCTCTCATCTTCAAATGGTGGTGGAGGTTTGCTGTGGAAAAAACCAGCCTATGGAGGAGGTTTATATGCGCTAGACACTATAATAACTCTCAATTGTGGATCCCAACACCCATCATCGGAGCCAATAGATCCTCAATCTGGGAGAGTATCTCTAACATTGGGACTCATAACCAGGAGGCCTTGGAATCCTTCACCACAAACTGGGCTTTGCGCGTGGAGGATGGGGCAGATGTAAGGTTCTGGGAGGATATATGGGTGGGCGTTCTCCCCCTTAAGATAGCTTTCCCTAGATTATTTCTTCTATCCACACAAAAGGAGGCCTCAATCCAAGATCTATTTTGCACATCCTCAGGTGAGCCTAGATGGAACCTGGTGTTTAGAAGAAATTTATTTGTTTGGGAATTGCAAAGCCTGGAATACCTATTGGAAGCCATCAATAGATCTTGTCCCAAACCAGGCTGCCAGGACAAACCTTGGTGGAATGGGGAGAACGATGGCAGCTTCTCCACCAGATCCTTCTGCAGATCCCTTAAGGCGAGGTTTGGTGCTGCCAGCTCTAAGCTTTCCATGATCTGGGATAACTTTGTTCCTCCGCGTGTTCAGTTCTTCACTTGGCTAGCTGCCTTAGACAGACTACGTACCAAGGTTTTGCTAAATAGGTGGCAGATAATACCCAACTGCAGCTCATTGGTTTGCCCCATGTGTGGGGTACAAAGGGAGTCAACCAGCCACCTGTTGATCCAGTGTTCCTGGGCACGGAGTATCTGGTGTAGTGTCTTGAATTGGTGGGGCATTTCGTGGGCTAATCCTAGAAGTGTAATGGAGCTGTTTTTATGGTGGAAAGGCTGCAAAAATCGATCCCTTGCTAAGAGAATTTAGCTGTTCTTATTTTTCTCCACCCTGTGGTCTATTTGGCTAGCTCAAAACAACACCATTTTCAATCAAAAGGAAGGTTCTAAAGGTAAAGTGGCGGAGGAGGCAAAGTTGAAGGCGGCGATTTGGGTGCACTCCACAGTAGACAAAGGAAGTTTTACAATCAATGAGTTTTTGTATAATATAGATGCTGTGAAGTCTTTGAAAGTAAGCTATAAGAGAGATTTGTAACTCTATGGCTGCCGATGTTTAGCTCTCTGTGCTTTGGGGGCTGATTCTGGGTGGCTTGTGGCAGATGAGGATGAGTGGTGGGTTTTCTTCCTTTGGTGATTGGATCTTTGCTGATATCTGGTGGCTCCCTGGGGTGGTGAAATGCTCCGTGCTCTGTGCTCTGTGCTCTGTGCTGCTGGGGTATGGAGTAGGTGTTGCTGGCCTTTGTTTTGGTTTGCTTGCTGGGGTGCTGCAGCTGGGTGGCTCATGGTGTGCTGCTTCTGATGCTGTACTGCCAGTGGGTTTTGTTGATATCTGTTTGGTGGTCCCCCTGGGGGTGTTCTTCTCAGGACCTTGGGTTTATAAGGAGAAGGTGGCCGCGGTTGGCGTTAGTTCCCTGTGCCTTGTTTCTCCTTCCCTCTCTCTTTGTTTGCCCCCAGATTGACTTCTGGTCAATTGTATCTTGTTTGGATTTAAAAAAATTCGTTTGTAAACTAATTTGTATTAATTAATTTTTTTAAATAAGCTAAATACTGCAAATAAGCTTAAATTAATCAACCACGCAAGTAAAAAATAAACCAACTACAAACACATACAAGACAGTGATTTTTACGTGAAAAATTTCAAATCAAGTAAAAATCACAAGACCACTCCGGGTCTAGAAAATCAAACACTATAAAATCGTTGGTTACAAATAAATCTTACAACCCCGACGTTACACCCACAACCAATGGTAGTAAGCCTATCTTTGCCGAATCCACGTGCACCAACTTCTGTGCTTGACCGCCGCTGGAATCCATTACCGGACTTCAATGTTGACGGACTCATCCACCAAATTTCAACACTTGAGAATCCTCTCTAGCGACTCCATAAACAAATCGTTGAAGGTTTGAATCCTTGATGATATCTTGAAGGTGCGAAAGCTATATGATCATCAAGCAATGTAGGCTGGCTTATGATGCTTCTTAATCAACTAAAAAGAACGCTTAGTGGCTAGGGTTTCAGAAGATAAGGAGAAGGCCCACCTACCAGAAATCCCTAGCAGCCTATTTATATAAAAAAGTAAAAACCTAAACTGCTGCACTTAAAAAACTGTTCCTCGCGCACTTGACCGATCAATTGGTCTAAAGACTGATCGATCGGTCTTTTCAGCCTTGCAGAAATTTGATGCAGACTGATAAACCGAGAGATGCTGAAGACCGTTCGATAAATCGATCGATCGATCTATCCAGCGGTCTGATACTGCTGCTAGTTTTTTACTATTTTCTGTTCCTCTTTCGCTGCGCTGCAATATCAAACCACAACTCCATAAGAACAAGTGTAAAAATATCAACGAATAAAATAAATAAAGTAAATAATCATTTGTCAAAGATTTGTCAAACTCAATCTGAAATCCATAAAAATCTCTCACTTTGACAATTCTGTGACAAAACCTAACAAGCCAACTAATCCATTTAAACAAGCTAACAGAACGATACAAAAAAATATTAACTCGACACAAACAAACCACTTCCATAAAAAAACAAAAACAAAAACAAACTCCCCCTCAAACAAAACTAACAAAAAAATACGCAAAAACAATTAATCAGTTAACACTCCCAAAACAAGTAATCACTTACTCCCCCTCAAACACTTCTATTTCCCCATTTTTGGCACAAATTGACAACCAAACCCAAGAGAAATAATACAAAACTTTTTGAGTAGAGAACAAGATTAAAGAATAAGTATTAGACCCATGCATATGTTCATTTACTTAAAATCACAGTCTAGTCTGATTAATCAAAAATATACTCAAAATCCAAGATAAGCTATATTCATATATGAATGAACATAATCAGAGTAGATTTTATATGAAGCAGCGTGCGTGTGACTTGAAATATTTTCAGATTTTAAGATCAGAAATCAAGATTTGTAAAAAGTCAAACCAGCTTTGACCCAATTTACTTTAGACAAACTCCCCCTCATCTAGAGACTACAAATTTTTCTTGTCCTTTTTTTTCAAGTTTTCACAGGCGGCTTTTACACTAGTACGAACAAAAAAGTAAGGTTCGCATAGGTATCCATTTCCTAAACAGATTATTGGCACAAAAAAAATAAGGTGGCTACACACTAGTACGTACGAAAATACAAGATCCGCATAGGTAGCTATTTTCTCAATCCAAATATACAGACTCAAAAGAAGGAGGGAGTACAGACAAAATATCAAATAGGTAGCCACTATGTGGTCATTTTGTGAAATCTTTAGACAACTGAAAGAAAAGAGAGACCCATAGATAAAGAAACCCAAGTGCAGAAGATCCTTGCATCTAGCAATGTTTAAGAGGTGTATAGAATAGACTCATATCTAAAGTGTTCTATCTACTATGAACTAGATTACCAAAAAAAGTACAGTAATTAATCTCAAAACTTAAAATATAGAATTTCAGTAAAAAAAAATAATTCACAGAAAATGTACTCAATCCTTAATAAAATCCCTCACAAATTTTTTTTAACGACAAAAAAAACAAAATTCAAAACAAACTAGAGACTACGACTAACCAAAAAGCTATCTAGATCACTCTTACGAACCCAAACTTTCTTGAGTTTCAAATGCACATGTTCTGGGGTGGAAATTCAATTTTTTTAGGTTGTTGTGACATGTCAAATTTGAGTCTATATGATTCAAGCAACTTAGTGCAGTGAGATCTGCTGTGTCCCTTTATACCACAGTAATGACAAATGGGCACAAAAAATGTATTTTTATTTAAATTCATGCAATTGGGACGTATATGACCAATATTCCCGCAATGATGACAACTAGGAACAAATTTAGTTTTTCTTACCTCACTATGTAAAATGATGGTTCTACCTGTCTGATTCTTCTACTTTTCACTTGCTTTGGCTGAAAAACGTCCAGATGATCTTGTTGAGCTTATACCACTTTCTGCTTTCACAAACTTTAGTGCAGAGTCAGGTAAAATTGGCTAGCTAATTTTTTATTTTCCTTTGTACGGTTTGCTTGAAGAAGCACCCGTGAATCCAAGTCCTTCTCCTGTTAGTTACTGCATTTTGTAACCCAAGTATGTTATCCAAAGCCTTAGTGCTTGTATTTAATTTCCTGAAAGTAGCTTGAGCATTCAAACAGTCCATTTCTAGTTTAGCAAATTTACTTTTAAGTTCTTTCTTGGAATTAATACAAGCACACAGTTCGTTTTTAAGTTCAGTTAGTCTGGTAATTCTTGTCTGACTCAACTCAAGCAAGCTATTTCTTTTGTTTTTCACACATGGCAAGTTTTTTACACAATGTCTGCCTATCAGATTTTAACTTTCCTACCAAAGCTTGAGCTTTAGTTAGCTCTTGCTTGACACTTTCATTCTCTTTTCACACAATTTGAATTTTTTAACCAATTTAGCATTTTGTTTGGTCAACTTGAAACACTCTTTATAAAACTTAACATAAACTTGCTGAAGAGTTTTCTCATCCTCACTTTCATCAACATTATTAATCTCCTCATTATTAGAATTATCAGATTTTTCATTATCAGACTCAATAGACTCCTCTTGAACAGAAGCAACAAAAGCTACAATTTCACAATTATCATAATTAGATTCCTTCTCATCACTCGTGTCAGGTTCACTTTTGTCATCCCAAGTGACTGTGAATCCTTTATGTTTCTTTCTAAAAAGGTTCGGGTATTCTTTAGCCATATGTCCATATCATTTGCATTCATAGCATTAGATTTCAAAATTTTGGCCTTTCGACCCTTTTAAAATAAAATTGGACATATTTTTGGCTTTTTTTTTACCGTGCTTTTTTTGTGATTTTTTCTCATAATTAGGCTTTTTAGTTTTTAAAAGCTTTTTGAATATTTTCAGAAAAATAGCCATCATCTCAGGGTATAATTCATCATCAGAGTCACTTTTAGAACTTTGAGCTGAAGTGAAAGCCAAATTTTTTGAAACATTTTTTGTTTTGAAAATTTAGCTCATAAGTTTGCAGATTTTCAATTAAATTTTTAACAAAAATAGAATCGATATCTTTACTATATTTTATTGCTGTGACTTAAGGTTAGAAACGTTCAGATAAAGATTTAAAAAAATTTCGAACGATTTTAAAAGTCGAAATTTTTTCATCAAAATTAAACGAGCCATTCACAATATCACTTAATTTTGCGTAAAAATTGTCAAAACTTTAATCGTCTTTCATACGAGAGTCTCAAAATTTGTTGTGAGACATTGAAGTTTTGAGATTTTTATGATATCAGTCCATTCGTAAGTGATTTGAAAAATATCACATGCTTCTTTAGCTAAGTCACACGTACTAATTATACGAAACTCATCTTGTGTGACTTCACTAAAGATAGCATTTATAGCTTTGCTATTCCAGCCTACATCCTCAAAATTAGCTCTGTCCCATTTAGCTACACGCTTAGGGACGATTTCTCCATCAACAATACTGGTGGGAGGCTTGTAATCCTCAACAACAAAAAGCCAAACTCTTTCGTCAATAGATTTCAAAAAGACTCTTATCCTAACTTTTCAAAAGGGATAATTATGGCCGTCAAGAAGACGTAGTTTATCGATTGAAGCGCCTTCTCTAAGAAAATTCATTTATTACAAATTAGTCAATGGATCACACAAAAAAAATTTTAAAATTTTGTGATCCGCTCTGATACCAATTGAAAAAATTCGTTTGTAAACTGATTTGCACTAATTAATTTTCTTAAGTAAGCTAAATGCTGCAAATAAACTTAAATCAATCAACCACACAAGTAAAAAATAAACCAACTACAAACACACACAAGACAATGATTTTTACGTAAAAAATTTCAAATCGGATAAAAACCACGAGACCACTCCGGGTATAGAAAATCAAACACTATAAAATCGTTGGTTACAAAGAAATCTTACAACCCCGACGTTACACCCACAACCAATGGTAGTAAGCATGTCTTTGCCGAATCCACGTGCACCAACTCCTGTGCTTGACCACCACCAGAACCCACCACCGGACTTTAATACTGACGGACTCTTCCACCAGACTTCAACACTTGAGAATCCTCTCTAGCGACTCCACGAACAAATCGTTGAAGGTTTGAATCCTTGATGATATCTTGAAGGTGCGAAAGCTATATGATCATCAAGCAATGTAGGTTGGCTTATGATGCTTCTTAATCAACGAAAAAGAACGCTTGGCGGCTAGGGTTTCAGAAGATAAGGAGGAGGCACACCTACTAGAAACCCCTAGCAGCCTATTTATATAAAAAACCTAAACTGCTGCGCTTAAAAAAATTGTTCTTCGCGCACTTGACTGATCGATCCGATTGATCGATCGGTCTTTTCAGCCTTGCAGTAATTTGTTATAGATTGAGAAATCGAGAGTTGCTGAAGACCGCTCGATGGACCGATCGATCGGTCTATCAAGCGGTCTGATACTGCTGCTAGTTTTTTACTGTTTTCTGCTCTTCTTTCGCTGCGCTGCAATATCAAACCACAACTCCACAAAAACAAGTGTAAAAATATCAACGAATAAAAATAAATACAGTAAGTAATCATTTATTACAGATTTGTCAAACTCAAACCGAATTAGGTCGAAGCCAAAATCCGTAACAATCTCCCCCTTTGACAATTCTGTAACAAAACCCAACAAGCAAACAAATCCATTTAAACAAGCTAACAGAACGATACAAAAAAAATATTGACTTGACACAAACAAAACACTTCCACACAAAAAAAAAAAAGCAAACTCCCCCTCAAACAAAACTAACAAAAAAATATGTAAAAACAATTAATCACTTAACACTCCCAAAACAAGTAATCACTTACTCCCCCTCAAACACTTCTATCTCCCCCCTTTTAGCAAAAATTTGACAACCAAACCCAAGAGAAATAACACAAAACTTATGCATATGTTCATTCACTTAAAATCACATAGTCTAGTCTGATTGATCAAAAATACACACAGAATTCAAGATAAATTATATTCATATATGAACGAACATAATCATAGTAGATTCTATATGAAGCAGTGTGTGTGTGACTTAAAACATTTTCAGACTTTAAGATCAAATCCTAAATGGGATCTATATGGTTAAGTCATATTTATTTATCAGAAATCAAGACTTGCACAAAGTCAAATCAGCTTTGACCCAATTTACTTTAGACAAACTCCCCCTCAACTAGAGACTGCAAATTTTTCTTGCCCATTTTTTTTTTCAAGCTTTCACATGCAGCTTTCACACTGGTACGAACAAAAAAGCAAAGTTCGCATAGGTAGCCATTTTTTAAGTAGATTATTGGCACAAAAAAAGGTGGCTGCACACTAGTACGTACAAAAGACAAGGTCCGCATGGGTAATCATTTTCTCAATCCAAATATAGAGACTCAAAAGAAGGAGGGAGTGTAGACAATAATATCAAGTGGGTCGCCACTATGTGGTCATTTTGTGAAATCTTTAGACAACTGAAAGATAAAAGAAACCCATAGATAAAGAAATCCAAGTGCGAAAGATCCTTGCATCCAACAATATTCAAGAGGTGCACAGAATAGACTCATCTCTGAAAGTGTTCTATCCACTATGAACTAGATTACCCAAAAAAACAGTGCGGTAGTTAATCTCAAAGCCTAAAATATAGAATTTTAGCTAAATAAAATAATACACAGAAAATGTACTAAAACCTTAATAAAGTCCCCCACATTTTTTTTAAAACGATAAAAAAAACAAAAACTCAAACACACAAAACAAAAAGACTCAAAACAAGCTAGGAACTACGATTAGTCAAAAAGCTATCAAGATCACTCTTTTGTATCAACACTTTTCTAACCTTGACTTTGTCATCCACATTATAATATTTGGGAATTGGTTTAGGCAGATTATATTCAGTCCATGTTTTAACAGCAGTATTCCTAAACATAGGATAATTCAATATATTCCTAAAATCATGCATATAGTCAACAAATCTACCTTTTCTAGGAACATGAGAATTTCCAGAGTAGTAACCAAACATGTCATGCAACTGAAAATAATTTGGTCTAATGTGTCCCTTGATCTCACAATAATGACACACGTGAATGAATTTATGCTTACTTACTTCACCATGTATGGTGGTTTTACCCATCTAATTCTTCCTCTTTCCATGTGCTTTAGCTGAAAGATTTGTAATAGCTGTTTTTGCTTTCACAAAACTTAGCGCAGACTTAGTTTGAGTTGGTTGACCAGCTTTTTTTTTTCTTTTGACGATTTGCTTGAAGAAACACCAATAAAGCCGAGTCCACACTTATCTGTCACAGCCTTTTATACCCCAAGCATGTCATCCAAAGCCTTAGTACCTGCATTTAATTTTTTGAAAGTAGCTTGAGCATTAAAACAATCAGTTTCTAGTTGAGCAAATTTACATTCAAGCTCTTTCTTGGAATTAATACAAGCACTTAGTTCTTTTTCAAGTTCAGTTAGTCTGGCCATTCTAGTCTGACTCAACTCAAACAGGCTATTTCTATCTTTTTCACACAGGGCAAGTTTTTCACACAAGGTCTGCATATCAAATTTTAACTTCCCTATCTGAGCTTGTGCTTCAGTTAGTTCTTGTTTGACATTTTCATTCTCTTTTTCACACAATTTGAATTTTTTGACCAATTTTGCATTTTGGTTGGTCAACTTGAAACACTCTTTATAAAACTTATCATAAGTTTGTTGAAGAGTTTCATCATCCTCACTTTCATCAACATTATTAATCTCCTCATTGTCAAAATCCTTAGACTTTTCATTTTCAGACTCAATAGACTCATTCTGAACAGAAGCTACAAAAGCTACAATTTCACCATCATTACAATCACATTCCTCTCATTCCTCATGTCGAGTTCACTTTTATCATCTCAAGTGACTGTAAATTCCTTCTGTTTCTTTTTAAAAAATTTCGGGCATTCTTTAGCCATATGTCCATATCATTTGCATTCATAGCATTGGATTTCATAAATCTAGCATTTCGACCCTTTTTTTAATAAACTTAGACATATTTTTGGTTTTGTCTTTACCGTGCTACTTTTGTGATTTTTCTTCCTAATTAGGCTTTTTACTTTTTAAAATTTTTTTAAATTTTTTCACAAAAATAGCCATCATCTCAGGATCTAAATCATCATCTGAGTCGCTTGCAGAACCTTGAGCTGAAGAGAAAGTTAGATTTTTTGAAACCTTTTTGTTTTGAAAATTTAGCTCATAGGTTTGCAGGTTTCAAACTAAATCTTTAAGAGAAATAAAATCAATATTTTTACTTTCTTCTATTGCTGTGACTTTTGGTTGAAAACGTTCAGGTAAAAAATCTAAGAATTTTTCGAACAATTTTAGAAGTTAAAATTTTTTCACCAAGATTAAACGAGGCATTCACAATATCTGTTAATTTTGCATAAAAATCGTCAAAATTTTCATCGTCTTTCACACGTAGAGTTTCAAAATTTGCTGTAAGACGTTGAAGTTTTGAGATTTTTACAGTGTTAGTCCCTTCGGGAGTGATTTGAAGAATATCCCATGCTTCTTTAGCCAAGTCACACGTACTAATTCTACGAAACTCATCTTGTGTGATTCCACTAAATAAATCATTTATAGCTTTGCTATTCCAGCATGTATATTCAAAATTAACTCTGTCCCATTTAGCCACGGGCTTATGGATAATTTCTCCATCAACAATACTGGTAGGAGGCTTGTAACCCTCAACAACGGAAAGCCAAACTCCTTCATCAATAGATTTTAAAAATACTGTCATCCAAACTTTCCAAAAAGGGTAATTATGGCCGTAAAAAATGGGTGGTCTACCGGTTGAAGCGCCTTCTCTAAGAAAATTCATTTATTGCAAATCAGTTAATGGATCACATAAAAAAAATTTTCAAAAAATATTTTTTTGACTTGCTCTGATACCAATTGAAAAATCTTATTTACTGACTGATTTGCACTAAACGATTTAATTAAATAAGCTAAACGCTGAAAAAAGCTTAAAAACAACCAACCACACAAGTAGGTAAATAAACCAATCACAATTACACACAAGACGACGATTTTTACGTGAAAAATTCCAAACTTGGTAAAAATCACGAAATCACACCGGGTCTAAAAAATCAAACACTATTAAATGTTGGTTACAAGAGAATCTTACAAACCGACATTGTACCCACAACTAAATGTTTGAAAGCCTACTCCTGCCGAATCCACGTACACCAACTCCTGTGCTTGACCGCCACTGGAACCCACCACCGGATTTCAATGCTGACGGATTCCTCTACCAGACTTCAACACTTGAGACTCCTCTTTAGTGACTCCACGAACAAATCGTTGAATGTTTGAATCCTTGATGATCATCAACCAATGTAGGCTGGCTTATGATGCTTCTTAATCAGCTAAAAAGAACGCTTGGCGGCTAGGGTTTCAGAAGATAAAGAGGAGGCACACCTACCAGAAACCCTTAGCAGCCTATTTATATAAAAAACCAAAAACCTAAACTGCTGCGCTTAAAAAAATTATTCCTCGTGCACTTGACCGATCGATGGACCGATTGATCGGTCTATCAAGCAGTCAAATACTGCTGCTAGTTTTTTACTGTTTTCTACTCCTCTTTCGCTGCACAGCAATATCAAACTACAACTCCGCAAGAACCAGTGTAAAAATATCAACGAATAAAAATAAATAAAGTAAATAATCATTTGTCACATATTTGCTAAACTCAAACCGAATTAGATCGAAGCCAAAATTCGTAACAGTTTTTGACTAAAAAATAACTCCTCTTAGACCAACCAAAAAAATCTCTCTTGTAAATTTCTGCTGCCTCGGTCTCTATCTTATAGTTCGTCTTCAAAATTGCTTTGGTGGTTCTTGTCTTCACTTCTTTTTCTTTTTTTTCGTATCTTTTGTCTAGTGTTTTCTCATATTGTTGGACAAAGTCACTTACCAATATACTAAAATGGACAAAATCCTTAAAAAACTTATTCATGCTCTCACTTCTTTTGTGTACTTAACATTCCCACACAAAACATTGTTCGAAAGTAAGCAGAGGCCAATTTCTCACACCATATGTACGAATCCTTCAACCACTCATTCTCCCTCAACTCATATTTGCAAATTAATTTATCCCATTTATTTTTAAACTCCTATATTGTGATTGTTTCATCAATGCAGTGGTGAAATTCTTCTTGAAATGAAAGATAACTATTAAAAACAAGGGCCAAGTGTTCATGAACTTTTTGCAAGATATGCCACATGCACAAACGATAAATACTGTTAGGTAATACCTGTACAATAGCATTAGCTATAGCCTTGTCATCATCTGTAATAATAACATAAGGAGTATGTCCACCTATAGCTTCAAGCTATGTTTTTAGCAATCATGTATAAGATTCTACAGTCTCACTCACAAGTAAAGCACAACTAAACATAATTGATTAATGGTGGTGATTGACTTCTATAAAAGAAACAAATGGCATACCATAATGATTAGTTAATACGTTGCATCAAATGAGACTACATCTCCTAAGTGTTGGTAAGCCATCCTTGACCATGCATCTACCCAAAAGCAATTTTTTATGTAATCATAGACGGACTTAAGGGGGGAGAAATGGAGGCGGTCGCCTTCCTAAGATTTGGAAAAAGTTCACAGTTATAGTAGTATTAGTCTAAAATATATTTAGATTATATAAGTTTACTTTTCTAAAATTTTTCTAAAAACTTAATATTTGCTCCTCAAGAACTTATAAGAGCAATTCACTCCCCCTAATGTAAAATTCTGTGTCCGTCCCTGTATGCAATTATTCACATCCACTTGAACGGCATATATAAAACCTGGATTTTCTAATTAGCTCTTTATGAAGTAGTTGAACATTCTTTGTGCATCTCCCTCTTTTAAAAGTTTTCTTCTTTTATTTTTCAAGTAATTTTAAACATCCATTGTGGTACAACCAACACTACAACCATCACTAGATTCTTGACATAATATAGATATTATTTTTCTAGTGGGTACACCAACTTCAGTGAGCACATCTATAAGATTTTTTAAACAGGAGTCATTCTTCTATGTTCTCGAAGTAAAAGAGTACTTTTTGGAGAGCATAGACCATGATTATGCTCAGTTACAAACTTACTTATAATTTATTTTTCTTCATCTTTTTTCAAACACATCATTGCTTTGCATTCAATCATGGTCAAAACCCTACTTTCAATATTCTTATGCTTTTTTTGATAACTTGAGCGCCAATATTCTTCTCTACTATAAACAAAGTCAACTCCAATCAATGACTTCTTTGCTAGATAGTCGAGTACAACTTTTTCGGATGCTAAAATCCTTTCGCCTTTCATATGCATTACAACAAGTCATAGCATTTTCTAATTCATCAAAAACTATTCCTTCATATGACTCAAAAGGACCATTATACAAAGATGATTCGGTACAGTAATATGTATTATTTTCTTCCAAATTTATATTATTTTGCTCGCCACTTAATTTTGACTCAACTAATAATGTTTCTTCTTCACAATCACCAAATAACATGATATTAACTCCGTCAATCAATGTGTTTGCCATATCAATTTTACAATACAAATTAATAATTTTTAAATCATTGTACTCATAAAAAAAATGCAATAACTTTAAAATTAAGCTATTAAAATATGCAAATCATTTACTGTATAGTTATATATGTTCAGTTATATTATAAATGTTGTCTAGGGCTATATTTTTTTATAGTCATTTTGTATGAGATACATTTCTAAAATATACAATATATATATATATATAGAGAGAGAGAGAGAGAGAGAGAGAGAGAGAGAGAGTGAGTGGGGTACGAATTAAGAGAAAAAAGTTACAGTAATTATTTTTTTCTAAAAGTTTTTTTTAGGCCCATTTGGCAACTTAATTTTTTTGGTTAAAAATGAAAAAAGTCAACATGATTCGTTCAGCAAAAAAAATAAACTAAAAAAAAAACAATTTTTTTTAAAGGTCATCGCCAATCGGGGCCTAATTGGGTTATTGGCCACTAAAGTGAATTATTGCATAAGCTATTAAAAAAAAATACTTACTAGATTATTGTGGATGCCAAGCTTTGTATTTTTTCACTGGAAACAATGAACGATTGCAATGTTTTTTATCTGAGTTAGTCGAACAATATTCACCGATGTAATTTGAGTGCAGATTTGTTCACTCACCTTAAAAGTAGGTAAATTTCTCCACCATTAATATATTAATTTTTAATAAAAGTGGGTCCAACCACTTAACTATTTTTTGACTTTTGGCTTCAATTTCATAACTTACAATTAAAGTTGGTCTTTTGACTTTTAGCTTAAAGTTTAAAAAGCCAGCTTTTAACCTATTTGTATTTTTATTTTTTGACTTTTTTTTATAATAATTCTCAATCGGACCCTTTTGGCTTTTATTTATGCATATAAAGACATATTTGAAATTTTACATCTAATTTATTTGACTTTTTTTGTGACTTAAAGTTACTAATTTTTTAACGAAATGAACTTTTTAACTTTTTGATTTAAAGTGGCATAAAATTAGGTTGCCAAACAAACACTAAGTTTGGGTTGGTTAGCATAATTTGTTGAGGGTAGTCCTTTAGCTTTTTTCTTTTTACTTTTTATTAAATGTTACATATACTTTTAATTTTTCTTTTAAATCCTAATATTTAGGATACTTACATAATATTTTTTTTGGAGTTGAATTAACTTTTTAAAAAACGGCTTTGTCCTTTAGTAACCAAAAAATCTTTTGAATATGATTTGCGCGTATGGATTAAATGAACAAACAACCAAATAAAGTCATAATAATCAAACACACGAGGCAGACAATTTTTTACCTGAAAAACCCAAAAATGGTAAAAATCACAGGATTTATCCAAGTCTGAAAAAGCAAGCACTATAAATTGTACTAATTACAAGAAAATCTTTATAATATCCTATTGAATATTCAACTTATTATAACTCGTCTTCTTGCCGAATTCTCGTGCATTAAATTTGTGTTTGCCTATTGTCGGAATCGACTTACAGGCTTCTTCACTTGAGAATCATCTCAAGTATCGGATAAGTTAATGATCTCGATGACTTGAATAAGTATTTTTGTCGTTTTAAAATTGCATAAGTTCGTTTAGTCTAAGAGTTCTCTATCAGAATCTCTCAAAAAAAAATTTACCTTACAAAACAATCTAAAGCCCTAATGAAATTAAGTTCCCTAAACACTAATAGACCACCAAAAGCTGCCAACTCTAACTGAGATATAATGCTTTCCCGAGATAGACCGATCGAACGGTATTTAGACCGATCGAGCGATCATGCCATTTGTGCTGTCAACTTTTGTTAAGTCAGTCAGATTTATGTAAAGTCTTCTCAACCCACATTGCATATATGAATAAAACTATCCAAATCCAAAGTGTATCATAACATAGAAATTAATAAACATGATTTCAAAGAGAGTGAGTTGTCACATATTTGCCAAATGAA
>JAOTRH010031323.1:0-21051 GCA_034768845.1 Heliamphora exappendiculata | reverse complement strand
TTTGATAATTGGAAACTCAAGACATAATTTAAGTTAGGGCCGGGAGTTCAGTCAGGACCTTTAGTGGAATAAGTTCTAGTTCGTGCGGGAAAGGATCTAACTCGGGGACAAAGTTAGGGAATTTGGTTTTCTCGTACGGTTAGCCCGAGTCCTTTACTTCCTCGTGATCGCTCACATAGCCCTATATATGCACGGATATTTTCTTATCGGTTTTGATAATTATTTAATTTAATTTGGATGTCGGTTTCACCGCCGGGAATATTCGGGGATTAAATTAAATAATGGAGGGCGGTATTGAAATTTGGCACACCTATGGAACACTCCCTAGGTGGCCGGCCCTAATAGGGGTATAAGATTGTTTTATGAAAAATATATATCTCCTCATTGGTTTTAGGAAAGAGATATACAGTTTCCAATGATAACTCAAGTGATGTATTTAAACCATATCACAAGGAGCCAAAAGGGGAACCTAATCACAAGCCCTAGCCGTCGCCCCCTTCTCTCTCCCATTGTGTATTCCTTTGGTTTTGAGAGAAAGGTGTAAGATAGAAACTAAGAAGGAGAAAAACACGAAGTTCTGGATCGGTGCCTACTCGCCAGGATCGTCGTGTGCATCGGGATATACGTGAGAAGATCATTGGGTCGTCTCGGATCGTTGTTCTGCATCTAAGAAACTTGTACAAGTTTCTTGAATGTATACTTAATCTTAATATATCTGTTCATGGATATGGTTTTTCATGAAAAATGCATGTGTCGTTTTTTTACCGTCACGGCGCCGGTTCTTATTTTTCCTTCCGCATTCCAACAGTTATATGGTATGTGTTGCGGTGAATTTTGTGCTGTGAGATTAGTTAGAAGGTTAGAGTGTTTTGCTTCTGGGCCTTGGCTCATGGCATTCGTGCCACAGGTGAAGATGAGTTCTTTGAGGAAGTCATCTTAGAGGGAGAAGAAGAGTTTGAAGAACAGGGTGAGTCCCAAGAGCACACAAATCCAGCTGCTGCATTCTGAGGAGTTGAAGCTTCTACTTTTGTTTTTATATTCAAATTTCTCGTGTTAGTGTAATTGTTAAAAATTCTTGGTGAAACTGTAATACTTATGTACTTTTGAAAGGTTTAGAATTCACTTATGATGTAATAACTAGCGTATGTAAATATGAATGAATGGCTAGAATATCCATTTATTTATATTTATATATGTCCCGACGTCCCCGGAGGACGAAGCGCCTCAGTTGGTATCAGAGCTTAGGTTTAGTGAACCTTCAGGTCTTGGGTTATGGGAAATCATGTATTCTTTCATGTTGGAGCTCTGTAGGATGCGTTGTATTAATAATAATTATCATTTATGCATTATAAAAACTAAAATCTTCTATGCCTGTGTGTTATAGTAAGTCGTGTTAGGACGTTACCGGGATCGGAAGCAGTAAGGAATCTACATGCGAAGGACGAGTATGACCATCGAGATCGAAGATCGGAGATTCATGCAATGGGTTATCTTATTTTACGACTGGTAAACAGGAGTGCGCATTAGAAGAAATTTTAGATATCACCTCGATAGACACCGTTAAAATCTCGCGACTTCATCCTTATGGATTCTTTTCTCGTTTACCCCATGCCTTGGTGTCAATATTTTGAAATTCTTTTGTATGTCCTTTCTTCTTTTGTCACCAGTCCTCAACGGTACCGTCAAGTATCGTTCGTCAGTAACTCTTATGCACCCAAGTCTTGTTGATAATCCTATTCAAAATTCAATCCTAGAAAATTCTCTTGTCCCCAAGTTTTCATACCTCAATAATGACCGATATTCGCATTTGATCCTCCTTCGATTCGAGTCATCATTCGTGAACTAACTCTTCTCTTGTAAAACTAGATATCAATTCTTTGTTAAGTACCCATTCCAAACATTTGACATTGATAAAATCTTTTTCCATCGTTCATTTCTCTCGACTCTGAAACCACCTATCGTCTGAAGGTACCATCGAGATTCAAATAATTATTAGGGGATAGGATGGATGCAAAATGGATGCAGACACAGAAACCAAGGGATAGGAGAGGAATCATCATCTCGCAAAACCCGACAATCGACTTCAACAATTCAAAAACGTACCGGGAGATACCAGTTTCCATATTCAACAGGACTCGTATGGGGCCGGAGGGCTTTTGGCATGTGGAAGTGCAGTGGCATTGCTATCTACGAGGCAACGTGGGAGCATGACTCAGTTATTAGCTACTTCTATCCACATATGTTCGTCTAGGCTTTAGTGCATTGGGCATTGTATCTTTTTCTCTGTTTGATGTTGTACGTGCATTCTATGAACTTTTGAAAATCTTGCACCGGTTAGGTGATTAGAATGAAATGCAAATGTTTGTTTTTGAATTCTTCATAAGCTATCTCATAATCCCAAATTAAGTTTCACAAACTCCTAAATCATGAAAACAATAAAGAATTGAAACAACCCCCAAATCCTAACACTCTTTTATCCTAGGATGGCTGATAGACAACTGAACCATCGACAAGCTAACGAACCGCTAGATGGTGAAACACCCGAGCTAGCCTAAGTTTTACGAAAGCCACCGTTAGAACCCCACAACTCTATCCCTATGAGTTCCCTTCTTAAGCCTTTATGGCAACTCTCGCACGCGATTGAAGCCCTTTGCATGTCCTCCTTCGTAATAACACCGGTTTCGAAGGTTTGACATTAGTTAAGTCTTTTATCTTCGTACAATTCTCTCAATCTTCATACCACACCTTCGTGCAGTGATTTTGTGGTTTTTTTTTTGTTTACTCTTGAAATCCTAACCTGGGAAGTGGATTTGGATGCTTGAATTGAAGTGCGTTAGGCCGACGTAACTTTAGGGCAAAGTATCTAGTTAGGCTGCCCCTTTTGATATCTCCTTTATCATAAGCTGATTGTACTGGATTAATTCTGGGGATACTTGTTTAAAGTATTGTTCATTGTCCTCTTCTTGTTTCACCTACAATTAAACCCTAAATGACTACTCAATTTGTGTCAATGATAATTGTCTTAACCGTGACCGTTTAACCTCATCCAACCTATCTTTGAATCACCTGGGTTCTACCCTAAGATGTTCTAAGCCTGCGCATGCTTTTGATCGTCGACCTTCAAAATCTTGCCCCATAGAACTATGGGTAACAACGATCGTCAGGATGTTACGTCATTAAGCCTTAGCGCTTTCATGGGAAACTGAGACGATGTACGAAAATCTCTTAACACCTCTTCAAGTGTGAAGTAGATTTCTTCATGATGTCACGGCTTAGAATATCTATCAACATCCGTGTTTAATAAAGTTTTGAAGATCGAGGCTCCCATTTGCAAGAATGGTTAAGTAAGGGTTTATTCAACTAACTATATCTTTTTCAAAGGTTCTGACAAATAAGAACTAGGCCGTCAGCAATCCAAAGTTAAAAATGACAACTTCATGACACCACCATATAGTACAATTCAACCTTCTCCAGACTAGTTTATAGCCGACCCACCCATCCGATAAACCGAGAAGTAAAAGATTCATACCGGTAATAAGGAGGTGAAAACAAGAAATAGCCTTGAACTCACATTAACTTTAGTACGCTAGCAAAAGAAGTACATTTATATACATCGATGTTCACACCGACCTTTCCACTGAAGTGTTAGAGTCTGGATTATTTCCATCACTATCAAATAACGAAGAACCTTGATCACATTAATGAACGTGTGGAGCCTGATGAAGAATTAACCACTAAGTCACAATGGATCACATGACTAGCTAATTACCACAACCATATCTTTTATCATGTTCGTTTTACCCTAGAATGACCAACCGCTTGAGAAAATGATCTAGTTATTAGAGGAGACATTTAAACCCAATGTTCCAACACATCAAGAATAAATGGTAGAAGCCAAGAGGTACGGAGCAACCTTTGAAAAGACTAAAGAGAAAATGGAAGCATATGATTACAAACCTCGTCACTAGGATTATCAAGATCACATCAAAGACTGGTAACTCTTTAGTTAAACAATTCAAAGAGTTGGGTGCCAACGAGTTTGTGGAAACAGTGAGTCCCATTGATGCTGAAGATTGTTTGAAGAGTTGAGTGTGGATTTTGGACAAACCAACTTATTCACATGGTAGACTTTTAACGTATCAAATTTGTATTCATTTGGCGTAAAGACTGTGTAGCTCTTATGGAGTGGTATTCAGTTATCCTTATGGTATCAATGTGAGTTGCAAGGAAGTTGCTTTTGAAAACCTTTTGTGATGTGACCCGTTAGGGTAAGTTTGTTTAGATTGGTGAGTAGATATTGTCGGTATAAAGAACGAATTTTCTTGCAGGAACATGTGGACTCAATGTATGAGAAGTTGAAGGGTGATAAAATTCTATTATTTCTGGTGGAGTTGTGTAGCAGCTTAGTGTGAGTATGTGCAAAGAATAAGTGTTTAGACGAGGTGGGTGAAAACGTAAGTAAGATTATACGAATTCATGAGTGTAATTTTTGTAATTGGCTTTGAGCGAATCGAGTGTCTTGGTATAATGTGGGTAAGATAAAATAATTAAAGTGCAAAAATGGTTCTTGGTTCGATTGCGTGGTAGAAAATGTGTGAAGGGATTGAGTGATGATGATAAGAGACTTTATAATCAGGAGTTAATACTGTTCAGTTAAATTATTTGGAGAATAGATGGTATGTAACACCCCGGTTCGGACCCTAGTAGTAACTACCTAGATTGTAACAACCCGACCCGGATTCTAGTTGTAACAGCCCGGACTGTAACTACTCGCGGAACGATTTAAGCCCAAATCCTAGTATTAGCAACGGATAGATAATGAGAACCTACGTCGCTACATAAACAAAGAAAACCCTAATTAGTCCGACAAATCCAAAGTGACACGAAACCCTAATTTTAACTCGAAAATTCTAAAAAAGACCAAATACTCATAGGCAAAATCCTAACACTTAGAAAAGTCTCGAAACAGCTTAAATTAAGTAAATAACATAAAATATTAAATTAAAAATAAAAAATTCTCATAATTAAGGTAAAATTACTATTTTGCCCCTAGTACAGTAAAAAGTCTAAAAAAATTTAAAATTTGACACATGAACACCCAAAGTCATATATTTATATACAATTAATTAATATAATATAATATAACAATAAAAATATCCAAAATGCCCTTGCATTGCCAGCCACCTAAGGATATGTGCCCAAAAAGCTAATTTTTGCCTTTTTAAGCTCAAAAATGATAAAAAGATGTATAAATTAAGTATTATTTTAACCCAACACTTTTTATAAAAGTAATATACATAATAATATAATAATATAGCTCAACAAAAGAAAATAAATAATTATTTAAAGTCTCTATACAATAAATAAGTCAAAAAGTCAATTCTATTCAAACTAACTTAATTTAACTTAAAAGTCTACACTTATTTATTTAATTGCTATCAAAATTATGATAAATCAGGGAAAGACTAAATCAATTATAAATACATTAATATGACAGGTTTCAGTAGGTTTAGGTACATAAAATTAATATTGTATACATTTATATTCACAAAAATATACTAAAATACAATTTAAAATCCTAATTAAATACAAAATCAACTTTTTAGTCTCCCAAGCATGCCCCAGCCGAATTCCCATCTACACAACCTGAAAATATCTCTTACATAATCTCCTTAATAAGAGATAACCTCCCATGCAACCAATCCTAATAAAGAAAATTTTGAAATTTCTTACACAAGCATAATTATGTCCAGTTTTTAAATTTTTATAAAAGGGACCCTATCTCCCCTCTCCCATACTTCGGTCACATTAGAGAGAGAGACCAGAAATTTGAGAGTTTTAAGTGTTCTTCAAGTGAGGAGAGGAGTGAAGAAGGAAGGAAGGAAGAAGGAGGAAGGAGCTAGGAGGAATCAAGGAGAAAGCGTCAAAGCTAAGACCCATTCTTCTTTAATATTTTTTGTGAGACCCCGACCCATTTCAGTTTGGAATAATTAAGTGTTCGTGTTATCTCGTAACCTTCGGAATGTTTTAAGTACATCTTTTGCACGTGTTCGGGTTTTGTTAAGGCTTGTTTGGGTTCGTACATCTTTGGCACGTGTTCACATTTTTGGCATTTTTCTATAAATATCAGGCATGGAGATATTTTGGGATATTTTTGATTTTCCAAATCTAATTTCTCTCCCATTTCTCTGCCTTCTCTCTAGATTTTGAGGGCCCGGGGCTTGATTTTCCCCAAACGGACTGTGAATTCTTGCTGTTGGTGCTGGGGGCTTCACATATATCTAGACATATTTTCATTTCGTCGAGGTTCAATTTTTGAGACTTCGAGTTTTGACTCGCCAAGGTAGGATTCTATACCCTACTACTGTACAAGGGTGATTTGTGCAATTATACGTGTTTTCACATGGTAGAAAATACATCAAATACTATTTTCATGTTTAAACCTTAGTTTTTGGGTAAAAGTGGGTTTCTACGCATTTCTCGATTTATTTCATGATATGGGTATGCTGATATCCGTATTTTTCAAAAGGAGGTTTGAAAACGAGGTATTTTGGGAAAATGGTGAAAAACGTGCTTTTTGGAGGTTTGGAGCTAACCCGCGGGATTGAGTCTTAACTCTTAAGCGTTTTGCTGGAAATGGTTTTTGATCTCCATGGTTGATGGATTGGATCATTTTGTACATGTGTTGTATAACTACTTTGTGGGTTTTTAAATGTTATCCATAGATGTACCGTGACATAGTGTGTGTGGTTGCATGTGGGCCTGTAGTGCTCCTCGGTGAAAGTCCAAAAACGTGCGCAGCGTAGGTGCTCTGTACCTCCGGGTTAATTCCCGTAAATTGAGTCGGTTGCCTCCGTGAATGGCGATGTGTGGATGCTCTGGACCCTCAGGTTTTATGCTCGTAAATTGAGTCAGTTGCCTCCGTTAATGGCGTTGTTGTTGTAACTCTGTATAGAACTTATCATTACCAAGCCAGTCAGTGTGACTTGGGTCTAGGGTAATGGACAAGAGTATATAGTTGTTACCATTGTCTGTGTGACAGAGTCAGTACATAGGATTTCATTTACATCTTTCTCCTCGGCTGTGTGACCTAAGTGGAGTATACGATTTTATTTACTGCTTTCCCTTAACTGTGGCATGATATTTGTTAGGATGATATACAAAGTTTGAAGGATGAAAATGTGAGTTTTATGAGATAAAACCTTTTTGAGGCTCGTGTTGATATGATGGAAAAATGTTGGTTTTTTAGAGAAAAAAATCTCTTTGGCTTCTGTGGTTGAGCCCATATGCTTATAATTGCATAGCCCGCTTTACAGCTTTACTGTCTTTTCCTATTGGGCTTCGGCTCACGGTGTGAGATTTTTTGAAAATATTTTTCAGGTGTACATGGTTCTGTTCGGTGACCTTGAGGTGCCCGGAGGTGGCTATTGCCTAGACACTGTTTGGTCTTTGTTAGGTAGTTTATACCTTTCTATATATATTTCATGTTGGTTATAACATGTTGTAATGCGTATATAATTCTTATGGATGTATGCATGGTTTAATGCTTTCGAGAGTAACCTTGGGTTTGTTGTATCACAATTTTCGTTGCTCAAATGATTTTTTGCTTCATTCAAACTCTTGAGCTTCGAGGAAAATTTTTAGAACGGCTTCCACATCTTTTAAAAGGATTTTCTTTACCCGAAAAGTATATTTTGTTTTTAAAAAGGGTTTGGCTTGTGGGGCAGTGTAGACACCCCAATTTGACATCGCCTAATCTTAGGCGAATCCGATGATGAAAACAGGTGAAATAATGCCTCGATATAATCCTCGAGAAGTGATCCAAGCTCGGTATTTGGGCTCGAAACCTTTAAACCAATAAAATTTTGACAAACCATCGAAACTTGCTGCCCAAGTAAGGCAACCGCCAACTTGCATTGTGGCGATCGCCATAGAACTTAGTAGAAACCTTAGCCAAAAGTGGCGACCGCCACCTTTCATCATGGTGACCGCCAACTCCCATTGTGGCGACCGCCATAGAACTTTGTGGAACTTTCAAAAGCATGGCGATCGCCAGCTTGCATCATGACGACCGCCAACTCCAAATGGCCTGATGTGTCCCAAAACGTGGCAACATCTCAATGGTTGAAGAATTCTATAAATAACGTACCCCAGCGTACGTTTTTAGTACAAATTTTGAGTGAGGGAGACTCTGCCGATATACCCAGTAATCCCGAGCCCCGACGCCGAAATCCTGTCGAACCTCCGACCGACGTCGAAGTCTTTCTTGGATCACCTCCCGAGGATTAGCACATTGGAGTACATTCCCGACTTGTGGATTCCACGATTCAGGTACCTTGTTTGGATCCCCGGTCCTTCTAACCCAATTCTTCTCTCTTGGGGTGACCGGGTTAAGATTCAATTTTAATTCGCATGTTCACTCATTTATATAGTTAATCTTGTTTAATTGATATAATTTCATTGTTTTCTTTGCTTCTTTAATCGTTAACTCCTTCGCGCTCACACTTAACATATTGTAATTTTTATTTATATTTATTAAATGGTGCTAATATATTTTGGCAATTACAACATAATAATGTTGTTAATTATTATAATAATGTACTACATTTATGTTAATGTAGCAATTAATACTACATTTCATATTTAAGTTAGCTATTTTTTTAATTTCTTTTATATTTCTAGCATTAATCTAATTTTCTTTACTAACATTTCTCTTCATTTCCTTCTTTTTTAGTAATTTTAATTTAATGTATTCTTCTCTTAAGCATTAGTTTAATGTCTTTCTTTTTATCTTTTTCATTTGCAATGTAGCTTTAATTTTTTTTAATGCACCATTTTTTTTCTCATAAGTATTAGTTTAATATTTTTGTATTAACATTTATCTTTTCTTTCTTTTCTTCTAGTTAATTTAACATCTTTTTCTAGTTTTTATTTTCTATTTTCTTTTCTTTCTCTTTTATATTAGTATAATTTATTCCTTTAATATTTTCTTTTCAGCTTTAAACTTCTTTATAATGTCCAATTTTCTTTTTCTTTTATCTTAACGCTAATTTATTTTTCTCTCTATTAGTGTTTCATTTCCCTTCATGTTAGTATTTATTTCTATAAGTCTCCTTTTTTATTTTCTTTTCCTAAATTTATTTTCTTATAGCTTTATTTTACCTTTTTTTTCTTTCAATTTTCATTAATCATAAAAATCATAAAAAGTCTTTTAATTTAATTCTCATTCTTTGAATATAATCTTCTTCCCTTTTGTTTTCTTTTCTCCTTATTTTCGTTCATCCATTTTAAAATTTAAATAGTTAGCTTTTTTTCTCATTAGTTCAACAAATATTTTCTAGTCTCATTATTCTTAGTATAAATCTTTCCCTTATTTTTTTTAAATATTTGAACTCTCTTTTGTTAAAACACACTTATTTTTGTTAGCAGGCTTTCTTTATTTTAAAACATATAATTCTTGTACAGCTTTTCTTTTTAGTACTTATCATGTTCCTATTTTTCTTTCTAAATGAATGTTGTGCATGTTTTGATTATTTTTTTTAAATGCATGTTTAGAGTAGTTTAGTTTATTTTGTAGCAAATCATGTCTAAGATTATTTTAGCATCTTTAGCCTATTCATTTGAACTATGCTAGTTTAGTTTATTTTTGAAAAATCGCATGTGAGAGTGCTCCAGGTATCTTTTTAGTTAGAAATTGCATGCTATAGGATCTAGGATTTTCTTTTCTTATTTGCCTTATTTGTTGGAATGCTATATACATATTTTATGTATTTTTTATATTTAATTTTGGATATTCTCTCTTTACCTCTATTTTTTTATTTGCATACATTTGAGAAATTCTATTAGAGAACCCATGATGATTAATAGAGTCCAACCTTATAATTGGACGAACAGGGTGCCTAACATCTTTCCCGATTCGTACCTTAGCCCCCGAACCCTTTTCTCTGGTTAACGTTTTAAAGATCAGTAGCTATTTTTGTTTTTCTTAGTTTTTCTCTAAAACTAAGTGGCGACTCTATTTTCGATAAAAGGGTTTTTTTAATTTGGTTTTCAAGGTGTTAAAATATTTTTCAAAATATCTTTTGAATTTCTTATTTTTGACCCCTAAATTCCAACGCCACAGTATTTTTTGGCGACTCTGCTGGGGATTAATTTATAAAATCAAATAAGTGGGTTAGACTTGAAAACATCATTGGTCCTTAATAAAAAAAAATTATTTGCATTTTCGCATGCATATGCATTGTTCTTCAATCCTGTCACGCCTCAAATTTCGAGTCATGTAAAACACTCACAAACAACGAACCCGAGAACACACTCTCAAATAAATCATGCATGCATTATATATAAAACGCCAAACAGTTTACAATACATAAGGCTCCAATGCGAAATGACATGTAATAAGCATACATGTAGCAAAAGAACAAAAAGGGAAGACTACAGCTCTTCCACCTCTTTTGGCACCTCCAGATCAACCAGCGTGACCGGTACCTGAAGAAAAATAAATCTCACATCGTGAGTCAAGGCTCAGCAGAAACTAGAAAAGCATGCAGTATAAACAAAACATGCTAGTAAAATCGAAGTGCAGGTTTAGACTTTCTTTTAAGCCTTGAAAACAGTTTTAACATGCAAACGGGAAAGCGAGGATACAACCATGTTTGACTCACTCACAGGAGCCTAAAAACAGTTGAAAAATAGTTTTTAGATCGCGATTCACACGACTCTTAAAAATAATTTAAAAATTAGTCTATCCGTCCCATGATACAATACATGCAACCCATGACACATACAATCGGCCCTCACACACCGCAATCACAGTCTTAACACTGAGATAAAGATCCATACATAAACATACATTCTCGGGATAAAATCGTATACTATGGGATAAAACCATTGACCAACCCACGGGGTAAAATCGTACACCGCGGGATAAAACCGCAGACCACGGGATAAGACCGCAAACCAGACCACGAGATAAAACTGCAAACCTTACCGTAAGCCACGGGATAGGACCGCCGACCACGCATTAAAACACGGGATAAAATCGCATGCCACGGGATAACACCGCATATACAAAATAGGATAAAAATTAAATTACGGGATAACACCGAAACTACGGGATAAAACCGAACACTCCTATGCATAACCTAATCAGGATTTAAATGCATATAACATACCACATACACCACATGCATGTGCCCCACAGATCCATCACATCCATGCCTAATAAAACTCTGAGTTCTACAGCATGCAACCACGATACACATAAGATATCATGCCATGTAATTCACTTACATAAATAAACAGTAATAAATGCACTTAGCCATATAACCTGACTAGACATCACAAGTGACATACCCGTCATTCTATACACGAATGACCCATCCACAAATTGGGATCCGTCCACACATAGGGACAACCAACACCTAACCCGAAGGCCAACACCTGAAACCTCCCTCAGACTGATTCTCACCAGAACCCCACCTTAAACCAAACCACGAACCCACATGCCGCGCACATAACCAGCACTCACACCACCATGCCACAAACCCTAAACCAACCATGCAAGTCAAACCCAAGGACGGCATCACAAAAACACCCCGGGCCACCTCACGACCCCCGAAACCAAAATGCCAACTAAATCAAGGAACAACTAACTCCCCTCTCTATGATTTCAATCAATAGAACCCCATAATTCCATTGACTAAGAACCACTAGAGGAAGGCCAATCACCAACACGACACCCAAAGGAATCCATAGGTATTTGAATCGATCAATTCCCATAAATTAATCAATCGAATACCATAGGACACCAATCGAAAACCAAGGTACCAACCCAAAACCACCAAAACACCGCCCAGAGGTTCAGTCGACCGAACCCCACCTCCAGTCAACCGAATGCCCTATTGGAAACCACCAAAATGCGAAAACAGCCGGTCCAGTCGACCGAACCCCTCAGTCCAATCAACCGAATGCATGATCCAACATTCAATTGATCGAACCCCATGGTTCAATCGATCAAACCACGGTGAAAACTGTTTCTGAGCTACGGGTTTCTGCATCTAAACCCCAATCCGAAGCCTCTGAACTCTAATTTAACAATCGTGAACACCCATACGCCTAAGCCTAACACCAAGACCTCAAAAGACACCCCCGAAACCCGATTCCATCCACCGAAATTGATAAAACCCAATTTTTAACCCAAAAATACTACTTTACAGAAAATCAGATCTACAATGATCCGACCGGTAAAAAGACACTCGATTACCCATAGCATCCTTATAACACATACAGATCTAGAATTCTACCTCGGTGAGTTAAAAACTCGATGCCTTAATCCACATGCAAAATTGAGATTTGTCGGAATTGAAATTTGACTGGATGATTGCGTAGCCCACAACGCCAAAACCACAGATCCGCTGTTGGATCGCTAAAAATCGAGCCCCGGGCCCCCGAGAAATTAGAAAGAAGGCAGAGAGAAAAACGGGAAACTTAGGAGTTAAGTTTTGAAAAATATCTTTTAAAAATATCTAACTCAAAATATTTATAAGCCTCCAAAATTTCTTTTTTTAAAATTTTTTGAGATTCGTGCCACAGCGGCACACGGCCCCGGGAACCTACCCCGCATGAACATTTAAGCCCGATCATGCATCAAAAGTAGTAAAAACATACTCAAATGGAAACACGTAACGCGCGTCCAAAAATGCTGAAAAAGAAAAACGGGTTAGGGTCTCACAACTCTACTCCCCTTAAAGGAATTTTGCCCCCAAAATTCAACATAAGGTCAAAGAACAAACCGTCGATCGAAACCGACACAGGCACACAAGACGGTTAGCCAAACCATTCCTAGGATATAGTCAAGCAAGGTCAGGCATCCTAGACAATGCCAGCTATCTGCGTCTCTACTCCACCCTGTGGTATCCTGGCCTCCCTAGAAGCTCGAATCTCAATCATGGTGTTCTCCACCCTCGCTGCTACCTCTACTAGCTCCGTGAACACGCGAATCCCCATCGCTACCAAACGCTCTCTGACCGCAGGTCTCAGACCCCACTCAAACCTCATAGAATGTAGCTGTGCTCACTAACTCAGGTGCAAACAGGGACAAGCACGTGAACCTGGACTCATACTGCATGACGTCCATCGCCCCCTGGGTAAGAGTGTAGAACTCCTCCTTGTACAAATCTCTCCTCGAAGCTGGGAAGTATTTCCCCAGAAACACTCCTGTAAAAGCTGCCCAAGTAACTCCTGCAATAGTCCTGGCATATTTCCACCAGCCATGAGCAGCACCCCTTAGCTGAAAGGTGGCAAAAGAAACCCGCAACTCATCATCCACAATCTGCAATGTGTCAAGGATCCGTGTCGTCAATTCCAACCACTCCGTCGCCATAATAGGATTAGGATCTCCTGCAAAAATTGGCGGATCCATGCATCTAAACTCCTGCATCGCCATAGTAGCCCTCGCCTCAGGCACCCTTTCCCTAACCGCCTCACCTCTAGAGGTCTCAACCAGCTGGCCGATAGAACCCACCAGCGCACGCAATAATTCTACCATGTTAACAGGTCCTTGGGGAGCATTTGCATCCCCAGCCTCAGGGATAGGAACATCCCCTTGGCCAACAGCACGACCACAGCCTCGACCACAGCCTCGCCCTCGTCTCGCCGACATCACGTCTATATGAAAGAAAGCAGCATATATAAGATGCAGCACATTGCATGAACGTAAACGCTTAACCACATAAGCATGCTAACACATAACCACATAGGTTCATGCTAGATAACCACACATACCGAGGAGAATCAACAAGAATGACACGTCAATCTGGATAACCTACTCAAACTCCCTGCTAGAAATCACGTCAGCTAAACGCGTTTCTAACATGGCACCCAAGTTTGTTAATACCAACGCCCAAAGGCAAGACTATCACTCCTAAGATTCAACCTCCATGCCCACATATACATATCATTCACATATAACCCACATGCTATCATGTCTATGTTATCAAAGCATCTAAACACATGCAGTCAAGCACACGCAATCAACCTCACACGGTGATGCAACCTCTTCCCACGGCTCATAGTTATTCGAACCCAGAGCTCTGATACAAATATGTCACACCCCAAACTCTGAGTCACGTGAAACACACATAAACAACGAACCCGAGAATACAATCTCAAATAAATCATACATGCATTGTATATAAAACGCCAAATAGTTTACAACACAGAAGGCTCCAACGCCAAATGACATGTAATAAGCATACATGTAACAAAAGAACAAAAAGGGAAGACTACAGCTCTTCCACCTCTTCTGGCACCTCCAGATCAACCAGCGTGACCGGTACCTGAAGAAAAACAAATCCTACACCGTGAGCCAAGGCTCAGCAAAAACTAAAAAAGCATGGAGCATAAACAAAACGTGCTAGTAAAATCGAAGTGCAGGTTTAGACTTTCTTTCAAGCCTTGAAAACAGCTTTCACATGCAAGCAGGAAAGTGAGGATACAACCATGTTTGACTCACTCACAGGAGCCTAAAAACAGTTGGAAAACAGTTTTTAGATCGCGATTCACACGACTCTTAAAAACAATTTGAAAACTGATCTATCCGTCCCATGATATAATACATGTAACCCATTATACATACAACCGGCTCTCACACGCCGCAACCATAGTCCTAACATTGAGATAAGATCGATATGTAAACATACATTCTCTGGATAAAACCGTATACTATGGGATAAAATCATAGACCAACCCACGGGGTAAAACCGTACACCGCAGGATAAGACCGCACACCACGGGATAAGACCTTAAACCAAATCACGGGATAAAACTGTAAACCTTACCGTAAGCCACGGGATAGGACCGCCGACCACGGATTAAAACACGGGATAAAACCGCATGCCACGGGATAACACCGCATATATAAAATAAGATAAAACTGAAATTACGGGATAAAATCGAACACTCCTATGCATAACCTAATCAGGATTTAAATGCATATAACATACCACATACACCACATGCATGTGCCCCACAGATTCATCACATCCATGCCTAATAAAACTATGAGTTCTACAGCATGCAACCACGATACACATAAGATATCATGCCATATAATTCACTTACATAAATAAACAGTTATAAATGCACTTATCCATATAACCTGACTAGACATCACAAGCCACATACCCGTCATTCGATACACGAATGACCCGTCCACACTCAGGGACAGTCAACACCTAACCCGAAGGCCAGCACCTGAAACCTCCCTCAGACCAATTCTCACCAAAACCCCACTTTAAACCAAACCACGAACCCACACGTCGAGCACATAACCAAAACTCACACCACCGTGCCACAAACCCTAAACCAACCATTCAAGTCACACCCGAGGACGGCATCACAAAAACACCCCGAGGAACAACTAACTCCCCTCTCCATGATTTCAATCACTAGAACCCTATAATTCCATTGACTAAGAACCACTAGAGGAAGGCCAATCACCAACACAACACCCAAAGGAATCCACAGGTATTTGAATCGATCAATTCCCATAAATCAATCAATTGAATACCATAGGACACCAATCGAAAACCAAGGAACCAACCTAAAACCACCAAAACACAGCCTAGAGGTTCAGTCAACAGAACCCCACATCCAGTCGACCGAACGCCCTACTGGAAACCACCAAAACGCGAAAACACTTGGTCCAGTTGACCGAACCCCTCGATCTAGTCGACTGAACCCATGATCCAACGTTTAGTCGATCGAACCCCATGATTCATTCGATCGAACCACGGCAGAAACCATTTTCGAGCGACAGGTTTTTGCATCTAAACCCCGATTCGAAGCCTCCGAACTCTAATTTAACAATCATGAACACCTACACGCCTAGGCCTAACACCAAGATCTCAAAAGAAACCCCCGACACCCAATTTCATCCCCCGAAATTGACAAAACCCGATTTTTAACCCAAAAATCCAACTTTACAAAAAATCAGATCTACAACGATCCGACCGGTAAAAAGACACCCGATTACCCATAGCACCCTTATAACACATACAGGTCTAGAATCCTACCTCGGTGAGTTAAAAACTTGATGCCTCGATCTACGTGCAAAATCGAGCTTCGTCGGAATTGAAATTTGATCGGATGATTGCGTAGCCCACGACGCCAAAACCACGGATCCGCTGTTGGATCGCTAAAAATCGAGCCCCGGGCTCCCGAGAACTTAGGGAGAAGGCAGAGAGAAAAATAAAAAACTTAGGAGTTAAGTTTTGAAAAATATCTTTTGAAAATATCTAACTCCAAATATTTATAAGCCTTCAAAATATTTTTTTCTAAAAATTTTTGAGATTCATGCCACAGCGGCCCACGGCCCCAGGAACCTACCCCGCATGCATATCTAAGCCCGATCATGCATCAAAATCAGTAAAAACATGCTCAAATGAAAACATGTAACGCGGGTCAAAAAATGCCAGAAAAAGAAAACGGGTCAGGGTCTCACAAATCCCCTCTGCCTGGTCGACCTGATGCCCTGAACGTTAATCCGTTTCTAGGATATTTGCTTTCGGTTGTCTGAATTCTTTTAAAAAATATTTGAGACTGGTTATTCTGCTTGTGGGATTAGGTTTTTCTGTGGGTTACCATTGATCCAAAAAGAGTACAGTCGACACGAGTTTGGGTAAGATCAGAATTAGAAAGACTTCGCAGAGTTTTCTGAATCAACAGACATGGCAGAGAACGAATTTAATCTGACAGCCCTAATGAGGGCTATTACTGAGATACAACGGGCTGTAGAACAGCAGACCCAAGCTCAAACTCAATGCCAGGCACAGATACAAGCAATTCAGGCCCATATGCTCGGTGTGAATGGACAGCCAGACAATGCGAATGAGAACGGCAAAGATTTTTGGGATGACAACCAAGGACCCGAGATACCGCAGGTTGCTGTACCACCGTGGGTTCCCCGCCCGATGATGAAAATACCTCTTAGTCTAGGGAATCCGCACTAGCAGACAAGATTAACTGGATGGAAAAGGTGCTGAGAAAAGCTAAAGGAGTAGAAAAATATATACTGGATGTAGGTGAATTGTGCATATTTTTGGATGCAAAACTGCCCGAGAAGTTCAAAATTCTAGAAATGGAAAAGTTTGACGGCACTGGGGATCCCCGCATCCACCTAAGAATGTATGTTGGCACCCTCTCTTCCGTGGGGATCGATGATCAGCTTAAGGCTCAATTGTTCCATCGATCGCTTTCTGGGGCTGTGCAAAGATGGTTTTTCTCTCTAGAAGTGGCCAAAATTAGAACATGGGAGGATATAGCCACCGCCTTCATCAGCTAGTATAGCTACAACGTCCAGCTGGACGTCACTACTCAAGAGCTCGAAACAACCCGATAGGAGAACAGGGAATCTTTTGTCGACCCGATGGAGAGGTAAGGTCGCCAAAATGACAAACAGTCCCACTGAGAAAGAGCAGGTAAGGATTGTAGTTAAGAATGTGCAATCTCTGTTAAAGCGCTACCTCATCACGCAGCCACTTTCCACCTTTGAACAGTTGTTCGACGCTAGAGTGCAAATTGAGGACGCTATCCAATCTGGTGATATCGGGAAGACAGAATTCAGTCAGAAATCACTAAGAAGGAATTTCCCCACAAATAACCAAAACCAATCTGTTACCACCAGCCTCATGTTCTGTTCGGGCGATGTGAATCTTTTGAACCCTTCTTCTTCCACCCATCAAACAAGCAACCTTCAACAGTCAGGCGATGGTTAGCAAACGCAATAACAGCCATGAAAAACCTTTACCCCTCTTAACATCCCGTTATCCACTGCCTTAAGCCATCTTGTAGAAAAAAGACTCATCAAGGTACTAGATCCCATGCCAGTGCCCGACCCGCTTCCCCTGAGATACAATGCCTCTCAATATTGCGCCTTCCATCAAGGTCACAGGCATTTAACTGATAAATGTATGAGGCTCTGACATGAGATCCAGAATCTTATTAACAACAAAGTGATCCCTCCTCCATTAGCCACCCCAAAGCCGAACGTCACAACCAACCCACTCCCAAATCATGCCAGGCAGGCTGGGGTAAATTACATGTCTTTAGAAGAATCGGAGGACCCGAGTCAGCACATCTGCTAAGCACACCTACCCCGCCCTCATGTTTTAATAACTGAGAACCAAACAGTATGCTCATTCATGATGATTTGAGGCAGTCGTGACAGAATGGAAGAATGGAATGATGATGCCTGGGAATGGTATCGACCGATGATCCAAACCTACCAACAAGAGGAGGAGCGCAATGAAGAGGATGACTGGCCATTGGATTACCCAACTCGACCTTATGGATTCGGTCATGTATTTGATGGAATCACCCTTCCTCGACTTTTTGAGGAGGAAGTACACGTTACCAAACTGCAATCCTATTAGCTAGTCAGGATTGTGTTGAAATCTGATGGGACCGAATGGACTAATTTTTAGGCCGCTCAGGAGCAGCATGTGAGCTTTATCGAAGAGGATATTTGGGAGGAGGTTGATAATACGTGGCTATCGAAGATGATCAGGAAAGAAAGGAAAGGGCATCCATTAGCGACCTAAGTGATTTCTGGGCTTTTGAAAGACCTCTGCACATAGACGAAGTGAGACAAACTAACAATGTGATGCTAGGAATATGGGATCCCGAAGACAACGTAGAACACCTAACTAGAAGTGGACGACATTTTAAGCCAGCCCAGTTAGAGAAAGGACAGCCGAGTGGAAAAGGGAAAGAGACATAGAAAAAAGAGGAGAATGATGTTTGTATTGAGACAGTTGAAAAATATGCAAGCCAACATCAGTATTTGGGGGCTACTAATGGCCTCGCACAAACACAGGCAAGCTGTGCTTAGGGTTTTGAATAAAGCAAGCGTTCCGATAGATGTAACCCCTGAGCAGCTTATTGGGATTATCCTACTAGCCACCGAACCAAGAGTAATTTCCTTCTCTGACAAGGATTTTCTCGCTGAAGGAAAAAGTCACAACAAGCCACTTCACATCACCGTCAAGTGCCTAGAAAAATGGGTCCCAGTAACCCTCATTGATAATGGGTCTGCCTTGAACGTTTGCCCATTGAGAATAGCTGTCTTCTTGGGGATGAGACCGGACCAGTTCACTCCCTGCAATCAAGGAGTGCAAGCCTATGACAACAAAAGAAGGGATGTATTGGGATTGGTGTCATTTGCCGTTTCTGTGGGACAACTAGAGACGTCAGTTGAGTTTCACGTGCTAGATGTACTGGTCTCCTTCAATCTGTTGGTGGGTAGGCCGTGGCTGCATGACCCAAATATCTAGGCAGTACTATCTATCCTTCACCAAAAACTAAAATTAATAAAGAACGGGACAGTTTTGACCATTCATGGAGAGAACAGCATTCATCCCCTGAAAGGATGAGAGGGTACAACTCTGCTAGAAGTCTAACATAGTGAAGATGATGTGTTGCTCAGTGGTTTTTAGTTTGATGAAGTACAGGCTGTTCAGACGCTGATGAATGAGAAAGAAATGTATGTTAACCCACGAGCTTTAACGATGATGAGGAAAATGTCATTCTTCCCTGGCATGGGATTGGGATGTAAACTGTAGGGAATCCCGAAACCCATTCAGGTATTGCCAACTTCACACCGTTTTGGTCTTGGGTATGAGCCAATTGAAGAAGATCTGAAAGGGCCTAGAAGGGGATGATAGGCCAATTATTCCGATAACATTGTTTTGCAGGCGTTCTAAATCCCAGTTTTATGATCATTTATTTTTTTTTCCATGTTTGATTGAATGGTTTGAATGGATAATTATTTAATTAATTTTTTAATCATAGGGGTTGACCATGATAGATTGAATGTGAGCCTTCAGGACATAGGATCGATGTAATAGCTACTTTTATATTTTTAAATATCTATTTAGATTATTTAAGAATAGGTCGAATATCTCCAAGAACATAAAGAACGGAGGCAATTTTTTCTGGCGGCGGCGGCGCTACAGCAGCACCTTTCAGGCAGTTTTTGACAGTTGTTCGGGTTGGTTTTGAGAATTTCTTCTTATAGAAAGATATTACTTTTTGAGAGCTTTCTTTTGATATAAAGTGCGTCAAAACGGAGTTCGGATGAGGCCGGGACGGCCTTGAAAAGTTGGCAGTTAAAGGCGGTGGCGCTGTGGGCGGCAGCAATCCGTTCCAGACGGTTTTTCTGCAGTTTTATGAGCTTTTTTGAGCATATATTTTTCATAAAAAAATAGTACTTTTTGATAGCATTATTTTGATATAAAGTACGTCAAAAACCAAGTTTGAGAAGAGGTGGAAAAAGCCTCGAGAAGTGGGCTACGTAGTGCTATGGCGGATAGCAGCATTTTTTGAGGTTTGGGCCATTTTTCTGGCTATTTTCCTAGCAGTTTTCCAGCATTTTATTTGACAGAAAAATCTCATATTTTGAGATCTTTCCAACGATATAAAGCTCATCAAAAATGGAGCTCGGATAAGGCGACGGCAAGGTGGCATTGGCGGTGGCTGGTGGTGGTCTGGTGACTTTCTCCCTCTCGAGGCTGGTTTAATGTATATTTTGATATTTACAAAACTGATATGATATATATTGATATATCAGATAATATCAAGGAATTCTGATTCAATTAGGATACAAGAAGCTATAAGAGGCTGAAACTCTTTACAGTTTCAATCAGATCATAAAATTGGAATTTATATTTATCTTGTATTTAATTTATTTTTATATATTAATTGCGTAGATGATAAATATTGGTATGAATTATCCTATTAATTTAATTAATTCAAAAATTCAGTTTTAATTAAAATATTTTGTAATGAAAAATAAAATAAATTTTTTTTAATTATTTAATTTTAATTAAATAAAAAAACTTTAGATATTTTATTTTTTACAAAATATCACGTTTAAAGATGATTTTTTTAAAATCAGAATCTTAAAGAAAAAACATGAAAATTAATTTTGAATTTTGAATTAATTAAATGAAAAAATATTTAATCAAAATAAATTATTATTTTTTGAAAAAT
>JAOTRH010031302.1:0-21052 GCA_034768845.1 Heliamphora exappendiculata | reverse complement strand
CATATATTCGCATCACTTAAGCACATCTACTTACGGGTCACGTCATACTAACAAGCAAACAAATAGGCAAAACTATGTTACAGTCTGAAGCTCAAAACTCTGGTACATCCATCGAAAATTGTAAACCGTTTAACCAGAAACACTTATCTATTTTATCAACATACGTGGAACACAGACACATAGCTCCCCAATCATGAAAGGAACTACACATCACACGAACAAACGATCCTCGCTCACCAACTTTAAACCCAAGACACGACCCTATTGCCTACCCCGTAAGGTTAACACAACACCACCGCACCCAAACTTTAAGCCGGATGTAGGCCACTGCCATCGTCCTCTTAAGGGATCTCTTCCTATCAATACATCGTCTTAAAATGACCAAGCCAACCACACCAACAACATCTATCATCTTTCTTATAAGCCTCATACACTCACATTCACATTCTTACCATACACCATACATTCCACATAATCTCCTATTCTTGAAAATGATGACCCAAGTCACAAAACTCTTTTCCATGAAACTTCCCAAACGATCTCGAATCTTCATTCGTCGCATCACAACTACCATCGATATACATCTCCAACTTTTATCAAGAAACATAATGCAGTACCACGCCACAAAGAAAACACAAGAGTCGTCAACTTGACCTTCAACATCACAAGATACTATTGTGATTACCAGCAACACCCCTTAAGGTAAGGGACATTCCCAACCACGTGCCTAAGCATAGACCTTCTAACACACTTTAGGCTAGAGATTATTATGCTCCCATCCACTATGTTCCCGTCTATTATGCTCTCGTCTATGCCCAATATTGGGGTACACGGCTCATGAAACAGAATGGCTCATGACTTACATAATCCTCAACGAGCCTAAAACCACACCTCAAATCCATCCATAACCAACAACCTCCAAGGGGTTTCAAATAATCTATCATACTCGTTCATCAAACTACTGGTAGCTCAACAAATACTGAACAACTAACTACGGTCACCCTTGACTCACATAAACACACCATACTCCAAACAATTATTGCTCATCTCTCGAGCTTACACCCACCACAATCACTGATCATTGGGTCATAATTCCACCACTCATACTACTGTCCAGATCACAACTCGTTCTAGCCCTGTGGGCATAACCCCTATAACAAGGATATCACGCCACCCAATAAGGTCAAGCTCAATCTAAGCTCCTAATGTCAAGCTACACACTACTTAACACCTACTCACATCACATTAACACATTTTCACATACTGAGGAAAAGCCCCAGAGCAACGTGACAATTCGGGTAACTAATTTAGATTTCTCATAGAAAGAACGTCAGCCAAATGATTTTCTATTTTCAACCCCAAAGTAGTTGATCGGACGCCATATGGTATGCCATATCACCCAAGACTTAACCCTCCATGCTCACATAAACACATAACGTGAGCAACACAATTCAATCGCAAATCCATGCAAGCACATAACTCATGCCGTGTAGTGGTGTCTAACCTCGTCAAATAGGTCACATACTATACTCACGGTTACTCCCTACGGCTCCTAAGTATTCGAACTTACAGCTCTGATACCATTTTGTCAAGCCCCGAACCCTGGGGACCCGTGAACTAAACCCACACAGACTCGCATAAGAAATTACCAATTTAAACATTTGTTTCATTAACGACTGAACTCAAAATATATTTGAAAGAAAATAAATATTTTTAACAAGTAACCATATCCTCAAGCATATAAAATTACAATCGAACGCTTTGGGTTTTCAAGAGTCCATTGCAACAACAATATCATTATAGTAATCCATCTCTGCTTATGTACAAACGTGGTATAGAATACAAAATCTTTCTTCAAGCCCTTTCTCAAAATGCATTCCTTGCACTAGCTTCGCCCTTGGTCCTCAAGACCTGAAATGGTTTAGTAAACTTACGTGAGCCGAAGCTCATATGATAAAGATTAACTCATATATAATGCATGATTTGTGAGGTGTAATGGGTGCAACCGAAGTAAAATGCAAATTTATACCAATTCATTATTTCTTTACACGCACACACCCACACACGCCAATTTGTTCCCATTTGTCCTTCCATATTATCCATATCGTTATTCTATTCTCCAATTTTTCACAAAGAATCGCATCTCACTTTCATTATCCGGTTTATTACCAAAAAATCGTATCACAATTAATTTATCACAGTTAATGAACCGATATTGGGTGCAGCTTATAAAAACCCCTCCCTATTATCCCAATAGGCTACGCGAAGCCATTGGGTAATAGATAACTCTATAACTCACCACGATACAACACCACATTTTGGGGAGTTATCCGTGGGTATGTGGTTCCCATTTTGTGCAAGTTTTCGATCTTTCACCGTAGACTCGCCAGGCCAACTTAATCCACATTAATTCATACGGTTCATTATTTGTTCATTTTTCACAAAAATTTAGGAGTCCAACCGACAACTGGTTCCTCTCCCCAAATATTTTCTCATAATACCTCTTTTCAATTTTTATATTTCAACTTCCCATTTCATTTTCAATAAAGTCTTATTTTAACATTCCATCATTTCTTTCAATTCAAATGCCATCACAAATTTCAACACATAATTTCTCAAAATCACATTCCATTTATCAACTTCATGAAATGCCAACACGTAATTAAGTTACACATGACCATGTCATTTGAAACAAACGGAATGCACCCATCATATGCATATACTTGTATGTACAAGTTAAAATCCATGTTTCTTTTCTAAAGTTTCAAAATCTTAATGACAACCATATCACGACATAGCCTATAATTACCCGTAATCATACTCGTTCTTAAAACCTTAGTAACATATCGAAAACTCATCTTTATCGCAAACACGATCAAACGGTACAATACTTACATCCCAACCCAACTGTAGTAGAGTAAGTATATTCATAGCCCAAGGGATAAGAAAGTTGATGAAAAGATTCAACATTGATGAAAATGTACTTTTTCAAAGCATTTGGTCAAAATCAAATGAAAAATAGTTAAGAAAATTTGATATACCCTTACTATTTTAATCAGAACTTTTTCTACAAAATGAATTTTCCTGTGAGAGTAGTCTTGCTGGACAAAGGACTTCTGAAGATTCTATTTGAGTACAAACACAACCCTATTCGGACTCCGGATGATGGAGATACGATAAAAATAAGTTGGCCCTGCGCAGTCAGTCCGCTCGTGCAGACGTCGGGCGCTCGAGCACGCAACTCTCTGCCAGTTGAGCGCTCGAGCGGACAGGGCTCCGCTCGAGCGCACTGTCGCCTGAGAAAACCCTATATTTTCCCCTATTTTGATTTCCAAACCCCAAAATGCATAAACATGCAAGATTAAGCTTTAAATCACCTTTTCCAATCACAAAACATAGTATTCAAAGTCTCATAACCCTCCGTTCGACAACAATTTTTCAAAGACATGGTTAAATACTTCTCCAAAACCCTCAATTACATAAAACTCAACTCAACTCACACACACCTATCAAATATTCAAATCTCATATGAAATCAACTTGGTTTTTACATATGTAAGCAAAATATCAAACCAAATCAACAAAGACATATAAGAGAGTCTAGATCCTACCTTGGATTTGCACAAAAACTTGAATTTCTTCCAACTTCTCCCGTCTAGGGTTTGGATCTTGAGTGTTCTTGCTTCCTTGATGCTTTATCTCCCACCTCCTTGCTCCAAACTTGATTTCTACCTTGCTTGCTCCCAATCTAACTTCAATCTTCAACTTGAGGGATGGAGGGTTAGGGTTTTGACATGGGGTTTGGGTTTCTCTCACTCTCTCTCTCTCTTTAGGGTGGAAGAAGAAGAGAAGAGGAGGAGAAGAAAATAGTGAGGAGAAGAGGCGTCACGTGGATCTAGCTTAGATTTGAATATATATATATACAACCAACCCTCAAAATGTCTCCATGGTTTAAGAATGTTCTAAACCTTTCCCGATAGTCTACTCGAGAAAACTCCCACCGCTCGAGCGGTAACCCCTGAAGCAGAATTCTGCGAATCTTTCCAAAACTCAACTCAAACTTCAAACCTTGTTCACATCCAAATATTTAAATTTCTTCATTAACTTAGCCATATCAAAATCATTCATCATCATATATCTCAATTTCACCTTCACAAATTATTAATTCCACCGTAAATGAATAAAGTTTTATAACACCCACGCCCAAATTTAATTCAGTCTCCTCACTTAACCGAAGACATAAAATCACAAAAATAAATACGTATCGGGCCATTACATTTGTTCATTGGAAAAAACCACCAAATCAATATTCTTGGAAAACAGTGCACTATTTTTGGCTTTTGCGAAACTGTTACTGTGCCAATGTTTGCTTTTTGGACGTAACCACTGGTTGCTGTGTTTCTTTGATAAAAAAGCCACTGTTTTGGTGCTGAAAAAACATTGCTGTGCTTCCAAACAGTGCCTGGGAAAACCATTGTTGCTCCATATTATGCTTTGAAAACAGCTTGCTGTTTGCGGCTCCTTGATTTGCGCCACATGTGGTTCTGATTTTTGGATTTGAAGACAATGAAACTTGGAAAAACACCAAAACTATTTCGGCTTGTGGGAATCTGGCGCCTCTGTATTGGTTTTCAAGCTTCAAGGCCAATCCATGCTCATTGTTGCCGCCGGCGGTTTATTTTATTTTATTTTTTTCTTTTACCAGAAAAATAAATCTGGAGAAAAAAAAATATCTGCGGCTAAAACCAGCGGAACCACTACCGATTGCAACCGCCTTCCACTACCGGTTGCCGTCGCCAACCACCGCCGTTTCTTCCATACCTGTTCTTTTTTTTTTTTTAATAAACTAGAAAAAAAAAATTTAAAGAACATAAATTATTTTTATATTGATCCTATGCCTCTGTAGAGTTCACAATCAACCTAAGAAATAATCTATCATGGTCAACCCCCGTGATTAAAAATAATAATTAAATCATCATCCACGCATTCAATCAAACATGAAAATAATATATGATCATAAAATCGAGATTTAGAACGCCTGAAAAACAAAGTTAGCACAGTTCTAAATCTATCCGACCCCGATAAATCGTAAACAAAAAATAAAATGGCTCTGACACCAATTTGTTGGAGGTAAAACTGTCAAGATCATTATTTTTGAAAAACGATTATCGGTAAAAACTTAACTGGACGGGCAAACGCCGTAACGGGCTCCAAATAAAAATTTTGATGTCGAACGATCAAAAATAAACCCGTGCAACCAAAGTTAATTAAGAAAAATACCTCTTGTAGATTTAATCTTTAACTACGACTTGATTCCGAGTTAAAGCTCCAGTCACATCTTCTACTGTATTCCCTTACGCGATCCTCAAACGTAGTGTGGGCTACGATCCTCCGAGAACTCGTACCGATAGAACCCCGATATCTTTTTTCTTGAAAGACAAAATATGATATCTCTGATATATAATATATTAACTATCAATCTAAAACTGGTTTAACCTACCCGCATATATATAGGGCTACAGCAGGGACTTGGAAAGTAATTATGAATTAGACTTTCAGTGGAACACAAAAACCTACCAGCAATTTCTACAATTAAAGTAACACGCATTGTGGTATCTATAATTATGGAAAACCAGCAGCGATTTTTTGCAATTTTCACAAAATACTAAATTATAGTTCACACAACTAAAGAACTATAATGGCACTCGGACTCATAATCTCAAGACCTTCTTATATTGTGCTCCTGTTATTAAATGCTTACCATTTCTCCCCACGCTAAGATTCTCGATACCCATCAATTAAATTTAATTGCTGACAATTTAATTTAATCGGCATCTTGATATTCCTTAAACCCTTCCGCTTAACTTATTTGACCGCCGAATAATAAAATCTACCAGTAGGGTTTTGCCCGGTCAAAACTTATAAGCATCCTTAAGGGGGTATCGTCAATCCCGATCTTTCGGGATGTGAATTCCGTCAATAATTAATATTTGCCATATAAATAATACCGTTGTCCAACTCATCAGGAATATAGATTCATATAAGATTGCACCCTCTGATAAATTAAAATAACGAATATTAAATATACGCAAATCAGTAATTATTTCAGGATTAAGAGTATAAGCACTATTCATAATAACATTGGGGTGTAAATTAATTTATATAGCCAGTACAAATTTAATTACCTCAAATGTCCCGTTCAATACACATAAAGTGTACTACCACAGAAAGTTGAAACAATAGATGATGCTATTATCTATTTTTCGTAACCAAGGCAAGCCTACTAAAGCTCTGTGCTACAGTCATACCGAGGTATGTCCATTTTCATCTAAATTGTGAACATAAAACTTATATTCTGCACAAACTTAAAATCTGATCTTCTGTGTGCAAACCATACTCTACACACCAGATTAAATACTATACAAAATATTGAACATTCATACATTTCAAAAAAATGATACACATACATTGTTCATAAAGATTCTCATAAAATGGATAATTAATTTTATTAAAAAATAAAATTAAATACTAAAACCATGATTTTTAGTATAACAACCCTAACAATATACACACCAGCCCACGTGAGACCCACCATTCACCCCTCCTCTCCTCTTCTTCCTCTCTTCTCTATCTCTAGAGAGAGAAACCCAAGAGCCCTTTTAAAACCCTAATCGTCCATCACCCAAGTTGAAGCTTTGGGGCTGGATTGTGAGTAAGCAAGGGTGAAGATGAAACTTTGGACTAAGGGATTTGAAGATACAGCATTGAGGAGGCAAGAACACCCAAAGTCCAAACTCTAGATCAGGAGATCATAAGGAATTTATAACTATTGAGCAAATCCAAAGGTAGGATTTAGATTATATTGTATGTTTTCTATTTATTTGGGTTGTTATTTTGTTTATATGGGTAAACAAGAGTTGATTTCATGATTGATTGACAAAATCATGGGTTTGTATGTGAGTTGAGTTGGGTTCGACGAAAAAGGGGGTTTTAAGAAATGATTAACCATAAATTTCTTCAAATTTGTTGCACATAAGGGGTGTATGAGGCCTAAATTCAATGTTTTTGGGATGAAAACAAGGATTTAAGTAAAATTATCTGTGTTAGGTGTTTTGGGGGGTTGGAAGCTCAAAACAAAGGAAATTTTGGGGTTTTCTCGGGCACCAGCGCCCTCGAGAGGAGCCTTGTCTACTTGAGCAGTCACATGGTAGAGAGCTTGGGTACTCGAGAACCCTCTGTCTGCTCAAGCGAACTGGCTGTGCAAGGCCAACTTCATTTGATATTATCTCCCTCATTCGGACTCCAAATTGGTTCATTTTTGTACTCAAACTAAAGCCTCAAAAGTCTTCTTTCCAATAAGACTACTCTCACAATAAAAATCTTTTTGTAAAAAAAGCTATAATTAAAATAATGAGGGTGTGTCAAATTTTCTTAACTATTTTTCACTCGTTTTTAGCTGAATGTCTTGAAAAAGGTTATTGTCATCAATATTTGACCTTTTATCAAATTTCTTGTTCCCTGGGCCATAAATACACCTATACAAATTGATTTGGGTTGGGATGCATGTGTTGAACCGGTTAGAAAGTTTTTTCGTGGAAAGTGGGTTTTCTATATAAAATTATGATTTTGAAAGTACTAGAATGGAATTTTGAGGGTTGTGTTCTGACGTGGTCATCATCTAAATTTTTAAGCTTTTAGAAGGAAAACATTTCAAAACTTGTATATATGCATATGAGATGTGTATTCCTGTTTAAAATGGCATGCTCTTGATTGCATCAACCTTGTGACGTTGGTACTTTACAAAATTTGTGAAAAAATGTATGAATTATGAGAAATTGTGCATTGAAGTTTATGATTGCATTTGATTTGAAAGGAAAGATTGAACACTAAAACAGAATGTGGTTTCGAAATGAAATGGAAAAATTAAATTTGGAATTGAAATTATATTTTGTGGAAATAATTGGGAGACGAATCATTTGTGGGTTAGACTCCCCAGTTTTGAAAATAAATGTAATAAACAAATAATGAACTGTATAGATCGATGTGAATTAAGTTGGGCTTGCACAGCTCCTTAGTGAAAGATCAAAAACTTGCGCAAGATGGGGATCACATGCCTATAAGTTAGCCTCCGAAATGTGATGTTATGTCGTGGTGAATTATAGAGCTATCTATTACGCAATGGCTTCGCATAACCAATTGAGAATTATTAGGGAGAGGTTTCTATAAGCTACGACTGACACTGATTCATTAAATGTGAAACGATTTTTGTGATAAACCAAGTAATAAAAATGTGATATGGGTTTTGTGAGAAATTTGGTAAAGGAATAGTAATATGGATAATGTGAAAGAATAAATGGGATAAACTCATGTGCGTGGGTGTGCGCGTGTGAATAACTAACAAATTGGTAAACTTGCACTTTTACTTCAATTGCACCCATCACACTTCACAAATCATGCATTACATTTGAGTTAATCTATATCCTACGAGTTTCGGTTCACGTATGTATGTTGAACTATTTTAGGTTCGGAGAAACAGCGATGATACCTAGGCTATAGAGGAATTTTAAAAAGGGCTAGCCGATGGACCTTGTATCCTTTTTTTTGTTCTTTGTTTTGTTGTACCTAAAGCTAAGGAAATGAATGTAATTAATAGGATAGACTAAAGTTGAATGTATGTTTCTATTAACTCTTAAGCGATTCTATAAAAAAAAACTTTTTTCAAGCTTGGTTCTTTTAGCTTAAATCTTCTGAATGTATAAATGAATTTTTTTTTATGTTTTGGGGATATTATCAGAGATTATAGTTCATGTAAGGTATGCCTTGAGGTTTAGTTCACGGACTCAGGGTTCAGGTCTTGACAAATGGTATCAACCTCTAGATTCGAATACCTAGGAGCCATAGGAAGTAAGGATGGCCTTTTTATGATAATTGTTTGATGAGATTAGGCACCACTACACGGCATGAATTGTGTGCTTGTATGAGTTTTCTACTGAATTGTTTTGCACATGTTATGTGTTTATATGAAAATAGAGGTCGAGTCTTAGGGTGATGTGGCATGCCATATGGCATCCAATCAACTACTTTGGGGTTCAAAATAGAAAAATATTTGGCCGACGTTCTTTCTATGAGAAATCTGAATTAGTTGCCCGAATTGTCATGTTGCTTTGAGGCTTTCTCTTAGTATGTGAATGTGTTTTGATGTGATTAGGTGGTAAGTAGTGTGTAGCTTGGCTTTAGAAGGTTAAGTTGGGTTTAACTTGGTTGGGTGTTGTGATATCCTTGTTATAGGAGTTATGCCAGTAGGGCTAGGATGAGTTGTGATCAGGATGGCAATGTGGGTTGTGGAAGTGTGATTCAGTGGTTAGTAATTATGGTGGGTGTAAGCTCGAGAGATGAGCATTGATTATTTAGAGTGTGCTATACCCATGTGAGTCGAGGGTAACCGTAGTTGGTTGCTCATTGTGTGTTGCACCACCAGTAGTTGGACGAACAAGTATGGTAGAGTGTTTGAAAACCCTTTTGAGGTTATTGGTTGTGGTTGGATATGAGGTATGGCCTTGGGCGCGTTGAGGATTATGTACGTCATGAGCCGTGCTATATCATGAGCTATATGCCCCGAGATTGGGTATTGATGGGAACATAGTGGATGGGAGCATAATAATCTCTGGCCTAAGATGTGTTAGAAAGTCTGAGGGGAGTTATTGGTAGCTACAGTGGTATCTTGTGAGTTTGACGGTCAGTTTGATGACCCTTGTGTTTTCCTCATGGTGTGGTGTTGAGTCATGTTTTTGATAGAAGTTAAAAGTGTGTGAATTTAAGATGTTGTCAATGGGTTGGTTACTGAGTGATGTGCATGTACATATGATGAGATGTATGTCGAAGGTGGTTGTGATTTGATGAGTGATGACTTGAGGGTAATCGGGAAGTTTCACAAAATAAAGGTTTGTAGCATGATCTGTTGTTCTCATATTGTGTCACACCCTTGTAGACACCCCAATTTGACCTCGCCTAATCTTAGGCGAATCTGATGATGAAAATAGGTGAATTAGTGCCTCCGTACAATCATCAGGAAGTGATCCAAGCTCAATATTTGAACCCAGAACCTTCAAACCAATGAAATTTTGACAAACCATCGAAACTTGCTACCCAAGTAAGACGACCGCCAACTCTCTTCATGGCGCTCGCCATAGAACTTTGTAGAAACTCTAGCCAAAAGTGGCGACCGCCACCTTTCATTATGGCGACCGCCAACTTCTATTGTAGCGACCGCAAAAGAACTTTGTGGAACCTTTCAAAAATATGGGGACCGCCATCGTGCATTGTGGCGACCGCCAGTTCCAAATGGCCGGACGTGTCCCAAAACGTGGAAACATCTCATTGGTTGAAGAATTCTATAAATACCGTACCCCGACGTACGTTTTCAGTACGAATTTTGAGTGAGAGATATTGCCGATAGATCGAGCGATCCCAAGCCCTAACGCCGAAACCCTGCCGAACCTCCGACCAACGTTGAAGTCTTGCTTGGATCACTACTCAAGGACTGAACCATTGAAGTACATTCCCGACTTGAGGATTCCCTGCCAATCTAGGTACCTCGTTTAGATTCCCAATCGTTCTAACTCCATTCTTTCTCTTTTGGAGTGATCGAGTTAAAAATTCAATTTCAATTCATATATTTCATTTCATTGCATTCTTGCTTTATTTATTAATTACCTTATTTATTTATGTTCTAGCATTTCCTTTCATTTAGCTTACTTGTTTATTTGTTTATTTATTTGAATTAAGTTTAATTAAATCATTAAATAGTGCTAACATTCCTAGCAATTAAAACTTGTTAATGTTGTCAATTGTTCTAATTAAGGCACTTACATAAAAATGGTTGTAATTGTCAATATTGCATCCATTTAAATTCTAGCATTTTATTTTTTTTTCTTTTACATTAATTTAATGTTCTAGCATTTTATTTTTTTTTTAGTCTAAATTTCAATTCAATAGCATTTTAATTTATTTTCTTGTAATAATTAGTTTAATGGTCTATTTTCCTTTCGTAAATGTTTATTTTCTTCTAGCACTAATGTAATTTCTTTTTAACGCACAATTTTCTTCATTAGTTTAACGTTCTAGTGGTCTTGTTGTATTTTCTCTTTAATGTAATTTATTTTTCTACCATTTTCTTTTCATATAGCATTCAATCTTCTTTCACTGTCAACTTTATTTTCTTTAATGTTGATACTCCATTTTATTTTCCTTTTATCTTTAATATTTCTTTTCTAACTTTTAATTTCTATTTTCTTTTCTTTTTATTACAATATTAGCATAATTTCTCTTTCTAACATTTTATTTTATTTTTCATTTCCTTATAATATTCTATTTCCTCTTTCTTCTCTTTTAGTGTTAGTTTAATTATTCTTTATTAGTATATCTTTTCATTTAATGTTAGTGTTTATTTTTCTTTTAGAAGCTTTATTTTCTTTTTCTTTTTATTTTATCTTTCTTTTTCCTTCATTCTCATTAATTCCAAAAATCATAAAAAGTTTTTTAAACTAGCTTTTCACCTTTTCATATAATTTCTTTCTCTTTTTTTTTGTTTTAAAAATCTAAATAGTTAACTTCTCTTTTAGCAATATTTTCTAATCTTTTCATTTGGCCTCATCTTCTTTTACAAACTTCTTCATTTTCTTTTTTTTCTCAAACTCTCTTTTGTTAAAACACCTTTATTTATTTTTTATTTATTTTTTGTTAATAGGCATTCTTTCTTAAAAACAAAAACATAAATTCTTGTACATCTTTCATTTTAATATTTATCATGTTCATATTTTTTCTTTGTAATTGAATGGTGGTGAAATGAATGTTTTGGTTATTTTCTTTAAAATGTATTTTTTTAGAGTAGTTTAAGTGATTTTGTAGTAAATCATATTTAGGTAATCTTAGCTTTTTTAGCTTATTTTTACTCTTTCATTTGAATCATAACAGTTTAGGCTTATTGTAATGAAATTGCGTGTGGGTATGTGTAACATGTATCATTTAGTTAGAAATTACATGTCATAGAATTTAGAATTTTACCATTTTATTTGTTTTGATTTGGAGTGCTTATGTACATATTTTATGTATTTTCTATACTTGATTTTGAATGTTCTCTCTTCACCCACATTTTCTTTATTTGCATGCATTTAAGAAATTATATTAAAGAACCAATGATAATTAATAGAGGCCAACCTTACGGTTGGGCGGACGGGGTGCCTAATACCTTCCCCAATTCGTCTCTTAGCCCCCGAACCCTTATTTTCTGGTTTACATTTTAAAGATCAATATCCATTTTAATTTTTCTTAGTTTTTCTCAAAAACTAAGTGGCGACTCTATTTTCAACAAAAATGGGTTTTCAAGGTGTTAAAAGATTTTTCTAAAACATTCTTTGAATTCCTTATTTTTGAATATTTTTCAAAACAACCCCTAAATCCCAACGTCACGGCCCCAAACTCCGAATTACGTGAAACACCCATAAACAACCATATATAACACTTAACCCGATATTTACTTAGAATTTAAACCATACATGCATTTAATATATCCATCAAAAAGGGCTACATTACACGGTCTTAACACCGAAAAACAAGTAAACGTGCATGGTCAAAAGAACAAAAAGAAGATGATCAATCTCATGCATCAACCGACAATCCCAAATCAACCCACACGATCAGTACCCAAAAAAAATTCCACACTATCAACTAAAGCTCAGCAAAAACTAAACATGCATACAATATAAACAAAACATACTCGAAAAATGAGGTGCAATTTTTGACTCACATGAGCCATAAAAATAGTTTTATATCTAAACTCATACGAGCTCCAGAAGAAAATAGTTGAAAAACGATTTTATAGGAGAACTCCCAAGAGTCTCAAAGAAAACAGTTTTGAAAATAGTTTTATATCACGACTTATCAGAGACTAGAAAATAACTTGATATATATATAGTACAATGCTTCACCAGCAAAGATAGACTCCTACGAGCCACGACTCCCAAAAACCCCACATGCAACACAGAATTGACTCTCCTAAGCCTTAATAACCGTCCAAACACAGAGACAAAGATCCCTAGTATAACACACATCCACGGGATTAAACCGCACACCACAATATAAAATCGTATACCACGGCATAAAATGTATACCACGGGATAATACCACATACCACGGGATAAAACTGCACACCACGAGATAACACTGAACACTGTGGGATAACACCAAACACTATGGGATAACACCGAATCAACATATACATAAACAAAACTAATTATAGTTTTATAAGCACAGAAGCACGTATAACCATGATGTTCCACATAATGACGCCACATAACACGACACGACATCACATGCCACACACCCTTCATTCACTCACCCGAATGACCCATCCACTCACCGGGACAACCAACGATGCAAAAAACTAAGACCTAACTCAGAGACCAACACCTAAATCTCCCATAAAATAGTTCTCACAGAAGCCACCTTTAAAACAAACAATGGACCCACACGTCCCACACCCACGATGCACCAACCACCACGCACACAATCGTGCCTCAACACTCACATAACATGGCCAACACCCTCTCTGTGACTTCAATTGACAAGAGACCCCATATTCTAATCAATTGAAAAACACTAGAGGAGAGCAGTCGATTAAGCCCCATAACCCAATCGACCGAGAGGACACCACACGATCAACAAAACCATCAAAACACCCAAATGCCCAACACAGGGCCCAGTTGACTAGACCCCATCCAGTCGACCCAAACAAGCCACTGAAATTTCACAAAATTCTCCAAAAACACTAGTCAGTCAACTGACCTCCACGATCCAATCGATTGAACCCAGGAAGAAACCACCTCTGAGCTACTTTTTCAGCCCTCAAAACTCCAAACACCCATCCAACACCCTTGAACATACGCACACCCAAGCCTAACACCAAAACCTTGAAAGAAACACCCAAAACACAATTTCATTGAATCAAAATTGACAAAAAATGATTTTTAACCCTAAAACCAATGTTTAAAGCACAAAGAAATTTCATGCATTTTAAAACGATAAAAACATGCAAGATTACACGTAGCACCCTTATTAGACATGAGAGTCTAGGATCCTATCTTGTTGAGTTAAAAACTCAATGCCTTAATCCACGTGCAAAACCAAACTTCGTTAGAATAAAATTATATTCGGATGAATGCGTAGCCCACCGTGCTAATAGGAAAGTTCCATTGTTGGATTGATGAAAACTGAGCTCGAGGCCCCTAAGAAGTTAGAGAGAAGGGAGAGAAAAAAAAAAGAGAAAACTTTCCTGAGAAATTTTGAAAATATCTTTTAAAAATATCTAACGCCAGATATTTATAGGCCACAAAAATATCTATTTTTTTCTTTAAAACCTGCACCACAATGGCCAACGGCCCTGGGAACCAACCCCGCATACATATCTAAACCCGAACATGCATAAAAATACGTATGAACATGTTGAGACAAAAATGATAAACACGTGTCGAAAAAAGTCAAAATGAAAAACGGGTCAGGGTCTCACAACTCCATCCCCTAAAAGGAATTTCGTCCCCGAAATTCAGCACAAGGTCAAAAGAAAATAACCACGTCAATCGCAATCGACACAAGCATAAGAGATGGTCAGCCACACCATTCCTAGGATATAGTCAAACAAGGTTAGGCATCCTAAACAACGGCCAACTATCTCAAAGTCACGGGATCTACAACTCACCCCAACCTCACAACCTCACCAACTGTTGTCTCAACACAGCACACCACTGTAGAGTCCATCATCAAACCCCAATCGATGAAATGAAGAAACTAGCCCAAAGCCTGCATACTCAGAAAGTACCTCTGCGCACTGGAGAAGTATCTATATCATCCGGCACGACCGATGCCCTAGAAGAACTAGGAGCCGTAAGTGCATACGCTCAACCATGTGTCATTCTAGTCTATCCACCATAACCCGACACTATTGGCTTCCGCACTGACTGAACTGAAGCACCCCCACCTACAATCTAAGAAGTCTAAACTGCGAGATGCTACTGTCGATCCTGCACAAATGAACCCTCTGGTGTGCCTACTATGCTCGGTGCACTCCCTCTTTGGGGATAGTTCCTGCGAATATGTCCACTCTAACCACATCCAAAACAAATTGACAGCCCTCTCCCCTATGACTGATCTGGCACGGGACTTTGGAATTGCCTCAACTGTGGATCCCAGTACTACCTCGACTGCAGACAATTTGGCACACAATGCCCCGACAGTCCACATCAATAACATCTAACTTCCCTGTGCTCTAGCCTCCACGACGAAGCCCCTGATGGTGATGGTGCAAAAAACTACTGTGGTAATCCAGATAGATGGAAACTAAAGCCACAGGACTTCTGTTTCTTGTCGGAACGCGCACCTGTCTCTGCCTCTGTCCTACCCTGTGGTGTCCTAGCCTACTTAGAAGCTCAAATCTCTGCCAAAGTATTCTCAATCCTCACTGCTGCCTCCACCATCTCTGTAAGCACATGCAGCCCCATGCCGGCCACTCTCTATCTGATCAAGAGCCTCAAACACCGCTCAAACTGCCTCGACCTCCTCTCGTCGGTAGCCACCAACTCCGGTGCAAAACGAGACAGGCCAGTAAACTTGGCCTCATACTGCAATAACACCCATCACTCCTTATGCGAGAGAATAGAACTCCTCTATATACAAGTCCCTAGATGATGTAGGAAAATATTTCCCTAAAAAAAACCCTATGAACGCTGCCCATGTGACCCCCACAGTATTTTTGGCATACTTTCCCAACCCGTGAGCATCACCCCTCAACTGAAATGTGGTAAAAGAAACCTGCAACTCATCCTCAACTATTTGTAGGGTGTCAGGAATTCGAGTCATCAACTCCAACCACTATGTCACCACTGTAGGATTAGGATCCCCAACAAAGGTAGGAGGATCCATACGCCTAAACTCTCGTATCACCACTGTAGCCCTCGACTCAGGCACTCCCTCTCTAACAGTCTCACCACTAGCTATCTCAACCAGCTGCTAGATAGAACCAACCAGCACACACAGCATCTCAATCGCATTCATTGGTCTCTGGGGAGCATTTGCATCCCCAGCATCAGGGATAGGCACATTCCGTTGGCCAAAACCATGACCACGACCTCGACCACAGCCTCGTCCTCTCCGCGTAGACGTCGCGTCTACATGAAAGAAACATAAAACATAAGATGTAGCATATAGCACAAAAGGGCTACATTACATGGTCCCAACACAAAAAAATATGTAAACGTGCATGGTCAAAAGAACAAAAAGAAGACCATTAGTCTCCCGCCTCAACCGGTAACCCCGAATCAACCCGCATGATCGGTACCTTAAAAACATTTTAAATCCCACATCGTGAGGCAAAGCTCAACAGAAACTAACAAGCATGCAATATAAACAAAACATGCTCGAAAAATGAGGTGCATTTTTTGACTCACATGAGCTATAAAAATGGTTTTTTTTATCTAAACTCATACGAGCCACATAAGAAAATAGTTGAAAAATAGTTTTATAGGAGAACTCCCAAGAGTCTAAAAGAAAATAATTTTGAAAACGATTTTATATCACGACTTATCAGAGCCTAGAAAATAACTTGATATATAGATATAGTACAATGCTTTACTAGAAAAGATAGACTCCTCTGAGCCACAACTCTCACGAGCCCCACGTGCAACACAGAACTGACTCTCACAAGCCTTAATAACTGTCCTAACACAGAGATAAAGATCCCTACTCAAACACACGTCCATGGGATAATACCGCATGCCACGGGATAAAATCACACACCACAGGATAAAATCATATACCACGAGATAAAATCGTATAGCACGGGATAATACTGCATACCACGGGATAAAATCGCACACCACAGGATAACACCGAACACTATGAGATAACACCGAACACTACGGGATAACACCAAATCAACATATGCACGAACAAAACTAATCAGAGTTCTATAAGCATAGAAGCACGTATAACTATGACATTCCACATAATGATGCCACATAACCTGACACGACATTACATTCCACACGCCCGTCATCCGCTCACCTAAACGACCCGTCCAATCACTGGGACAACCAACGATGCAAAACACCCAGACCTAACCAGAGACCAACACCTGAATCTCCTATAAAATGGTTCTCACCAGAAGCCACCTTTAAAATAAATAATAGACCCACATGTCCCGCACCCATGATGCACCAACCACCACGCACACAACTGTGCCTCAACACCTGCATGACGTGACCAACACCCTCTCCGTGAAATCAATTAATAGGATCGCACAATTTAATCAACTAAAAACCACTAGAGGAGAGCATTCAATCGAGCCCCATAACCCAATTAACTAAGAGGACACCACACGATCAACAAAACCATGAAAACACCCAAACGCCCAATACAGGACCCAGTTGATTAGACCCCATCTAGTCGACCTAAACAAGCTCCTGGAATTTCATAAAATTCTTCAAAAACACTGGTCAGTCGATTGACCTCCATGATCCAGTCGATTGAACCATGATCAGTCAACTAATCTCACAATCTCGTCGACTGAACGCAGGCAAAAACCACCTCTGAGCTACTGTTTCAGCCCTCAAAACTCTAAAATGAAGCCTCCAAAACGAAGCCTCCAAACTCCCAACCAATACCCTCATACATACACACACCCAAGCCTAAGACCAAAACCTCGAAAGAAACACCCAAAACACGATTTTAACCAATCAAAATTGAAGAAATATCATTTTGAACCCCAAAACCAACGTTTCAAACATAAAGTGATTTCATGCATTTTAAAATGGTAAAACCACGAACGACTACATGTATTACCCTTATAAGACAAGAGAGTTTAGGATCCTACATTGTTGAGTTAAAAACTCAATACCTCGATCCACGTGCAAAACTAAACTTCGTCATAATAAAATTCTATCTGGATGAACGCATAGCTCACCGTGCCAATAGCAAGAATTCACTATTGAATCATTGAAAACCGAGCCCCATGCCCCCAAGAAGTTAGAGAGAAGGCAGAGAAAAAAAAAAGAAAACTTAGCTGACATGTTTTGAAAATATCTTTTGAAAATATCTAACACCAAATATTTTTAGGCCACGAAAATCTCTTTTTTTTTTTAAGCTAGCACCACAATGGCCAATGATCCTGGGAACCAATCTCGCATGCATATCTAAACCTAACCATGCATAAAAACATGTATGAACATGCTAAGACAAAAATGATAAACACGCGTCAAAAAAGTCGAAAAGAAAAACTGGTCAGGATTTCACAAATTGGGAGGCTATGTGTAGTATGGGATGCTGATAAGTGTGAGTGTGTGAGGTTGGTGGGGCTTGATGGATGTTGTTAGTATGGGTGACCAGATTGTCTTAGGATGACGTGTTGATGTGAAGGGGTCCCATGAAAGGATGATGTTGGTAGTGTGTGAGCATGCGGTCTAGAGATGGTGATGTTATCCTACCCTTAGGGGCAAGTGATAGGATGGTGCCATTTGATCTAGAGTCGGTATGCAAGATTCATTTTATTTGTGTTGCTTGTAGTTGCTTTCATGTTTGGATAGCCGTATGTCGGTGGTACTCATATAGTGACATAAGAGATGGATGTTCTCGATTGAGTGTTCTTTGTTTTCTTGTGGGTGTATAGGAGCTGCGAGCGTGATACTGTGGCATGGTTTTTGTCTACCTGTTTGGTTGTTACCTACATGTTGAGAATCGAGTTGATGTGATCTGGCCCCATGAGGAGATGTCCTAAAGTAATGTGAGTATGTGTGGTGTTATGCTTTAGTGGTTAACCGGTGATGGTCTTGTGGACGTGTGAGATGCGTCATTGGGATGTGAGGGAGTGAATGATAGTTAATATGCTTGTGAAGACATCTAAGTGTAAGGATCTGGTGCGACGAGTGACTCACTCATTCTGAATTGTAATCGACAACGCTTGTATGATGATGTTAGATATATTTACGAAAACTAGTGGTTAACCTTCTTTCAAACGAAGTGTGTAATGGTGGCCCTAACAGGTAGTGACGTGGAGTGAGAGCCTAGAGCTAACTCATGGTTTTTCTAATAGGAAAGATGTTTTGTGGTTAATTAACCAGTGTGACTATTCTTTCTTGGCCGGAATTGAATGTTGGGATCTTATGAGTGTGGGTTCGTTTACCCATGGTTCCTTAAAGAGCCAGTTTACTTTTCCCTGTGAATTTGAGGTTTTAGGAGACGCTTCTGTAGATGTAGTTTGATTTGTAAGGAATGTCAATAGCTTTAGCCCTGGTTGAGTGAGATCCCTAAGGGAGTTTAGTGATTAAGTTGTTTACATGGTGAGATTCTCGAACATTAGTTTTGTGGAATTCTTACAAGAATACAGATCTACAGTTTGGTCGATTAGGAGATCGTGTTTGGAAATGTGCTAGATGTACGAGGTTTGAAAGAGACGTAGAAGGGTTCGATAGTGTGGTTGGCCTAGTACTGAGATGGGGTATTCCTGAGTGTGATATGTTTAGAGGTTGTTTATGTTTGACCTTATATTCAGAGGTGGGTGTGTTGTTCGCCCATGAGAACAACGTGTGGAGTAATAAAGTTCAGTAGTGTACCGTGTGGTTTGGGTGGTCTGGGGCGATAGGCAAAAAATCATGGGTTAAGATGTTTGCAATAGATGCATACCTAGGGAGCGAAAGTGCAGGAGATGATTATATGGTCGTGAAGGTTATTAATAACTTTAGATAAAAGGTCTTAGGAATCGATTTCTTTTGTTTGGTGCCGTGCGCTTTCTATGTGAGTTGCTTGGACAATGGGTTTAAGGCCGTGACATAGCCGTGATTTACCTAATGGGAAGTTAGGTTAGTGAAGCGTAACCTTGTGAAGTGAGGTCTTGGCGCAATGGAAATGTTGGCATTGTGTCTTTGTGTATGACTGGTGACGAGATGGTAGTTCTATGGGATGTGTTATATAAGGCATGAGGTTTGATGTTATTTATGCATATGCGAATGAAGTTTGCGAGTTGGGAGCTTAATATAGTGGATGATCTGGGTATTATGAACGGGGTTGATATTAGCCGTGTGACTGTGGTCGATGCGGCCTCAAGGTGAGATTTACTAGGTTCTTTGGAGGCGTTGAGAGGTATTGGGTGTACCCTAAGGTTGAGTCACGGTTTATGGGTGTTTTGGGAAGATGGGAGTCTCTGTGGATTGGTGTATGTGTTGTGATCCGTGAATTTGTACCTATGGAGTTGGTATTACCGGGATCGAGTGATTAAAAGACTGAGTTTCTCGTCAATTTTTGGGGTGAAGTTTGTTTGCTCTACCATGAATATGTAAGTGTGCAAGTTGTTCTGGGTTACGTGGGTATAGTTGTACCTCTAGTTCTTAGTAGAGTGGGAGTTTTGTTAGAATCTTGTGGTTAAAATATTTACGTAGTGGGTTTCTGATAGGCTCTTGTGAGTTTGGATTATGCTCTATTTGGGACTTTGGGTTACTCAAAATTCTTAAGGTGCGAAGAGTGGGTCGACCGTTTGAAGAGAAGGCACGAATGTATATGATAATGCCAATGAGTAAGGTGATGTAAATACGAAAGATTGGTAGTTGTCTAGTTTGGGGTGTTGTAGACTTGAGAGATCAATGGGTATGTGTAAGACGTCATGACGAGGGACGTGATTCAATTTGTATAGGTAAGTGTATGGCAGTGTTAGTTTCAATGGTTGAAAGAAAGGATTTATTCCTTTCAGACATGGAATTACTCTATCTAGGGATCAATGTCCTAAGACACCTTAGGAGATAGAGAGGATGAGAGGTATTTCTTATGCTTCGACAGTAAGAAGTCTCATGTATGCCATGCTCTGCACTAGACCAGATGTCTGTTATGTCATTGGCATGGTAAGCAGATATCAGTCTAATCCAAGGGAAGAGCATTGGACTACGGTTAAGAATATACTCAAGTACCTGAAAAGGACTAAGGAGTATATGTTGGTGTACCAGGCTGATAGTCTTATACCT
>JAOTRH010031291.1:0-21054 GCA_034768845.1 Heliamphora exappendiculata | reverse complement strand
TGTACGCTATCATAGGTGCAGTAAAAGAGTTCGGGCATACTGTTTGACCATGTCCTGCACCACTCCAGGCATGGGAGGTATATACCCGACTCTATTTAGAAGGTACCCTGTTCGATTGACCAAAACTAGCCATTTTCACATAATGAACTTAGAACCCCCCCAATTAGGTGCTGTTAACCATATTAGGATTATGTGATTTTTTATTGTATGTTTTGGTTGTATATTGTTAGGATTGTTTGTTCGAATTAGGCGAGTTCTTTTCCTGGATTCAGCCCGAATTTTCTGTTATCCTTTGACTAGATTAGTTTTTTGCCTTTGGGTTCTTACCCGGATTTTGTCCTTCACCCTGATCAATTTCTCACGCCATAGTTCTCTTCCTGGGGTCATGTTCGTATTTTGTTATGACACCTTTAGGATAGTCAATTTCTTCTCCGAGTTCTTCTCAGATTGTCAGTTCTTTCCTATTGATGTAGTAGGCTTCTTCCCGGGGTCATGCCGGTGTTTCGTTTGGACATTTAAGTTTATTTCTCCCCTTTCGGGTTCTGCTCGGGTTACTAATTCTATATCCCATTTTCTTTAGTCTAGGCTTGCTTTCTTCAACCCCCTCTCTTTCGACCTGTGTGAGAAAAGTATTGTTCTTCTACCGTTATGCTGCCGTTTTTGAGGATTAGAATAGTCTTCTTGTCGGAACGCCGTCTGCTTGAGATAAAACCTTTTCTTTAGAGCTTAGTTGATCTATCCCCTTTGGTTCTCATTCGGGGTCTTCAGACGTTCAGTTGTTATGCTGGTGGTATGGGCTCGACAGGGGCATTATTTCAGTTTTACCTGTTTTGAGTATCTGGGGTATTTGCTATCTATTGTCTGAAACTGGTTATTCTGCTTGTGGCATTTAGGTTTTTCTGTGGGATATCATTGATCTGGAAAGAATACAGTCGACATGAGTTTGAGTAAGATCAGAATCGTGCAGACTTCGTAGAGTATCTGAATCGACTAACATGGTAGAGAATGAAGTTAATTTGACAGCCTTATGAGGGCTATTACCGAGATACAGCGAGCTGTGAGCAGCAGACCCAAGCTCAAACTCAATGTCAGGCACAGATACAAGCAATTCAGGCCCATATGCTCGGTGTAAATGGGCAGCCAGATAACACAAATGAGAATGCCAAATACTTTTGGAATGAAAACCAAGGACTGGAGATACCAGAAGTCATGGTACCACTGCAGGTTCCCCGCCCAATTGTAGTAGAAGAGGAAAACACTGCCCAATCTCGGAAATCTACGCTGGCAGAAAAGATTGATCGAATGGAAAAGGTGTTGAGGAAAGCCAAAGGAGTTGAGGAATATATGCTCGACGTAGGGGGACTCTGCCTGTTCTCATATGCCAAATTGCCAGAAAAGTTCAAGATATCAGACATGGAAAATTTTGACAGAACTATAGATCCCAAAATTCATCTCCGAATGTATGTTGGTACCCTATCACCAATGGAGATTGATGATCAGTTGAAGGCTCAGCTCTTTCACCGATCTCTGTCTAGGGCAGCCCAGAAATGGTTTCTCTCCCTTGATGTAGCTAAAACCAGAACGTGGGAAGACATTGCAACGATTTTCATCAGCCAATATAGTTACAATGTCCAACTGGACGTTACTACTCGAGAGCTTGAGACAACCCGACAAGAGAATTGGGAATCTTTCTTCGACTTTCTGACCCGTCGGAGGGGTAAAGCCGCAAAGATGACAAGCAGGCCCTCTTGAAAGGAGCAAGTCCAGATCGTAGGAAAGAATCTGCAACCCCCCTGAAACGCTATCTGAATACACAGCGGCTCTCCACATTTGAGCAGTTATTTGATGCTGGGATTTAGATAGAAGACGCAATCCAATCTAGTGACATTGAGAAAATAGAACCCAGTCAGAAACCACCACGAAGGACTTTCCCCGCAGCCAATCAAAATCCATCCGCTGCTCACTCGGGCGAGGTGAACCTTTTAAATCCTTCTTCTTCCACCCATCCAACAAACATCCTTCAGCAGTCAGACAATGGCCAACAGCAACAAAAGCCGAGGAGGGTCTTCACTCCCCTCAATATTTCATTACCCACCGCCCTGAATCGATTCGTCGAGAAGGGACTCATCAAGCCATTGGACCCCATGCCTGTTCCTGATCCACTTCCTCCGAGGTAAAATGCCTCCCAATATTGTGCCTTCCACCAAGGCCACGGGCATTTAACTGACAAGTGTATGAGGCTCCGCCATGAGATCCAGAATCTCATTGACAACAAAGTGATCCCTCCTCCATCAGCAACCCCAAAGCCAAACGTTATTACTAACCCATTGCCAAATCATGCTAGGCAGGCTGGGGTAAATTGCATGTCTTTAGGAGAATCGGAGGACCCGAGTCAACATATTTGCTCGGCACACCTACCCCGCCCTCATATTTCAATAATTGAGAACCAAACAGTATGCTCATTCATGATGATTAGAGGCAGTTGTGACAAGATGGGAGAATGGAATGAGGATGCCTGGGAATTGTATTGACCGATGATCCAAACCTACCAACAAGAGGAGGAGCGCAATGTAGAGGATGACTGGCCATTGGATTACCCAACTCGACCTTATGGGTTCGGTCATGTACTTGATGGAATCGCCCTTCTCTGAATTTTTGAGGAGGAAATACACGTTGACGACATGCAATCCTATTGGTTGGTCAGGGTTGTGTTGAAATCTGATTAGACCGAATGGACTGATTTTTGGGCCACTCGTGAACAACAAGTGAATTTTATTGAAGAGGACGTCTGGGAAGAAATCGATAAAATGTGGGCTATTGAAGACGACAAGGAAAGACGAGAAAGGGCAGCTATTAGTGACTTAAATGACTTGTAGGCATTTGAAAGCCCTCTGCACATAAATAAAGTAAGACGGACTGATAATGTGATGCCAGGGTTATGGGACCCCGAAGATGGCGTGGAACACCTAACTAGAAGTGGACGACATTTTAAGCCAACTTAGCTAGAGAAGGGACAACCAGGTGAAAAAGGGAAAGGGATAGAGTAAGAGGAGGAAGATGATGCTGTACTGAGACAGTTGAAAAAGACACAGGCTAACATCAGTATCTGGGGCTTATTGATGGCGTCGCATAAGCATAGATAAGCTATTTTGAAAGTATTGAACAAGGCCAGTGTCCCGATAGATGCAACTCCTAAGCAGCTCATTGGACTTATTCTACCAACCACCGACACAAGAGTCGTTTCCTTCTCTAATAAGGATCTACCCATTGAAGGAAAAAGTCACAATAAGCCACTTCACATCACCGCAAAGTGCCTAGAAAAGTGGGTCCCAGTGACCCTTATTGATAATGGATCTGCTTTGAACGTCTGTCTGTTGAGAACAACCGTCTTCTTAGGGATGAGGCCAGACCAATTCACTCCCCGCAATCAAGGAGTGCGAGCCTATGAAAATACAAGAAAGGATGTGCTAGGACTGGTGTCATTTGCCGTTTCAGTAGGATCTCTGGAAACGTCAGTAGAATTTCACGTGTTAGACGTACCGGCTTCCTTCAATCTGCTGCTAGGCAGGCCGTGGCTACATAACCCGAATGTTCAGGCAGTGCCATCCACCCTTCACCAAAAATTAAAACTGATAAAAGATGGGGCAGTTTTGACCATTCATGGAGAGGACAGTATTCACCCTCCGAAAGGAGGGAAGGGCACCACTATGCTAGAAGTTCAACATAGTGAAGATGATGTGTTGCTTAGTGGTTTTCAGTTCGACGAAGAACAGGCTGTTCAAACGCTAATGAATGAAGAAGAAAAGTATGTCAGCCCGAAGGCTGTAATCATGATGAGAAAAATGTCTTTCTTCCTCGGTATGGGATTGGGACGTAAACTGTAGGGAATCCCAGAGCCCATTCAAGTATTGCCAACTTTGCGCCATTTTGGTCTTGGGTATGAGCCAACAGAAGAAGATCTGGAAGGGCCTAGAAGGGGACGAAAGGCTAATTATTCTAGGACACTCAATGGATACTTCGTCAAAGAAGGGGAAGATTTCCCGTATTGTGGTTTTTCAGAGCCATGGATTGATGAAGAAACCAATCAAAAGTTGCATGGGTTGGAGATCTTTTTTAGCCACCAATTATCTGACATAGAGGAGGAAGAAACAGTAGAAGGAGAGAAAGAAGAAAAGAAGGTTCAAGAAGAGGACTGGGCGGACAAGTTTGATGGAGCAAACCTTGGCGTGCTGTTCAATGAAAATATGGCTCAGTTGCATATAACTGAATCGGATTGTTTCATGATGAGTTTCAGCGCACCAGCCGACTGCACCCTGCTCATCGTCGACGCGACCACAAAGGAAGTAAAGAATTGGTCCATTGAGTTTCTGGTGTGCAGGTTATCTATCCTGAGTCCAAGTTCGAGTTGAAGTCTGTAATTGAGGGCACGTCTATTAGTGCTCCTTTCCCTGCTTTTACCATTGAGTTTGTAATTTTCACTATTCTTAATGAAATGAACATGATTATCGGTTACCCTGCTTTGTTTTATTTATTTCATACGCTTTCTAACAATTTTGAATTCAACAGGAATATCCCCAAAGAAATAAAACTTTTAATAAAAAGAGAAGAAGAAATGCGTGCCCAACCAATAATTGAAGAAACTTTGTCAATAAATCTGGGTGATGAAACTTACTCACAAAATGTTCAAATTGGTTCTTCTTTATCCTTAGTTGAACGAGAACAATTAATAACTTTATTAAAAGAATTTAAAGATCTGTTTGCATGGTCTTACGAAGATATGCCTGGAATTGACCCTGATATTGTCCAACACCACATTCCTTTATACCCGATGCTAAATCGGTCAAGCAAAAACTAAGACGAATCTGGCCATAATGGACTCTGAGGATCGAAGAAGAAGTTGCCAAGCAGATCAATGCTGGATTTCTAATGGTAACTAAATATCTAAAATGGGTAGCCAATATAGTGCCAGTTTTAAAGAAAGACAGTCGTATCCGAGTCTGCGTGGATTTTTGGTACCTCATTAAGGCTAGCCCGAAGGACGATTTTTTACTACCACACATCGATGTCCTAGTAGACAGTATAGCGGGACATGCCTTGCTGTCATTCATGGATGGCTTCTCCGGGTATAACCAGATTTTGATGGATCCTAAAGACAGAGAAAAGACAATATTCACCATGCCTTGGGGCACCTATTGTTATCGTGTTATGCCATTTGGCTTGAAGAATGCCAGGGCAACCTATCAAAGGGCTTCCACTACGTTATTACATGACATGACACATAAAGAGGTTGAAGTGTACATGGACATATGATAGCCAAGTCTAAGGATCGGGATGGCCACATTACAGCACTGCAAAAATTCTTTGAGAGGATTTGAAAGTACAAGATGCGGCTTAACCCACAGAAATGTGCATTTGGAGTTACCGCCGAAAAAATGCTTGGAATTATGATCACCCAACGAGGCATCAAAGTCGATCCCTCAAAAATCAAAGCAATTTTGAAAATTCCTCCTCCGAGGACCGAGCGAGAAGTTAGGGGTTTTCTGGGGAAGATCTAATTTATCAGCCGCTTCATCGCTAAATTGACAACTACTTGTGAGCCGCTTTTTCTTCTATTGAAGAAAGGAGTTGAATTTGAATGGGATCAGAAATGCCAAGACGCCTTTGATGCCGTATGACAGTACTTACAAAATCCTCATGTTCTAGCTCCTCCCGAACCTGACAGGCCACTAATCCTCTATTTGTCAGTGACTAATTCAGCTATGGGATGCATACTTACACAATAAGGTGAAACTGGAGTCGAAAAAGCCATCTACTACTTAAGAAAAAGGATGACCGGGTCAGAAATACGATACACGCCATTAGAGAAGACGTGTTAGGCCTTGGTTTGGGCTCCCTAAAAATTAAGGCAGTACATTTTATCTTTCAAAGTAAACATCATCTCTCAGATGGACCTGTTGAAGTATCTGTTCGAAAGACCGGCACTGACAGGAAGGCTGGTCCGATGGTTGCTGCTATTATCCGAGTTTGATCTCCAATATGTCACCCAGAAGTCAGTCAAGGGCAGAGCAATGGCAGAATTTCTGGCTGACCAACCAGTTGAAGGGACTAAAGATACGAAATTCCAGTTTCCCAACGAATAACTAATGAAAGTTGGGGACGACAAATGAACTCTATATTTTGATGGCGCATCCAATCAATATGGCTATGGAATAGGAGTCCTTCTTGTCACTCCCGATGATTCACATGTTCCGTTGTCCCTAAAACTCAACTTTGAAGTCACCAACAATCAGGCTGAGTATGAAGCATGTTTAGCGGGATTGGAGGCAGCCTTAGAATTAGGGGCAAGGAAACTGGAAATCATCGGAGACTCCACATTGGCAGTTTCGCAAGCAAGAGGAGAATGGAAGGTCAGGGATGTAACCTTAATTCTCTAACATCAAGAACTGGAGAGGCTGATACCGTGCTTTGAATCAGTAATCTTCACCCATGTGCCAAGACTGCAGAATAAGTTGGCCGATGCACTGGCCACCCTAGCATCCATGATTGACATACCACCCGGAGTTCGGATGAGACCTTTGATAATTGAGCAGAAAAGGAAGCCGGCATATGAGATGACAGCCGCTATCGAAGAAAGCACTGACGGACTTCCATGGTACTTTGACATTCAAAACTTCATAGAGAAAGGAGAATATCCCAAGTTTGCCAGTAAAAAGGACAAACGGGCGATACGACGACTGTTTGCGCAGTTTGTCATTTGTGGTGGTAGATTGTACAAACGAGGGCATTCTAGGGTCAACAAGCTGTGTGTAAACAATGTAGAAGGGCAAGAACTGATAAGGAAATCCACGCAGGAGTTTGTGGGCCACACATGAGCAGAAATATGTTAGCCAAAAAGATCCTACGACAAGGGTACTTTTGGATGACGATGGAAACATATTGTATTCAGTTTATGCAGAAGTGTCAGAAGTGCCAGATTCACGCAAACCTCATGTACGTTCCTCCGTTTTAGCTGTATAATCTGACGTCACCATGGTCGTTCTCAGTATGGGGCATTGACGTAATTGGAAGAGTAACCTCGAAGGCATCCAATGGACATGAGTTTATCCTCGTGGCCATTGACTATTTCACCAAGTGGGTGGAAGCAGCTTCCTACTCAGTATTGAAAGCCTCTCATGTCGCTAAGTTTATCAAACAAAACATCATTTGCCGATGCGGGGTACCACATGAAATTATCTCAGATAATGGCTCACATTTTCAAGAAGAGGTTTTGGATCTCTTCAAGGAATACCGAATAGTGGCTCATAAGTCCTCACCATATCGACCGCAAACCAATGGGGTGGTGGAGGCAGCAAACAAGAACATCAAGAAAATTCTGCAAAAGACAATCAACTCACACAAAGATTGGCCAGAACATCTACCATTTGCATTCTGGGGATACCGAACGTCGATCAGAACTTCAACCAGAACTACACCATACTCTTTAGTGTACGGGATGAAAGCCGTCCTTCCCATTGAGGTGGAAATCCCCTCGCTAAGGGTAGTGGCCTAGGCCAGTATCTCAGAAGCAGAATGGAAGAGAAATTGGATGGAAGAATTGCTCTTATTCGATGAAAGAAGGCTGCAAGCTCTATTTCATGTACAAAGTTACCAAAGGAGGATAGCTCAAGCGTTCAACAAGAAGGTCAAGATTCGAGATCTTAGAGGAGGCGATCTGGTTCTTAAGAAAATCAGAGCTCCTATCTTCAACCCGAGGGGAAAATTTAAACCAAATTGGTCCAGACCGTTTCTCATCAAAACCATCATGACTGGTGGTGCAGCCATAATCATGGATTTGGATGTCATTGTATTCTCCACCCCAGTTAATCTTGATCAACTCAAAAAGTACTATCCATGAGGTAAAAATAAAGATAAAATAGAAGCTCTCTGAGTTGAAAACTGAAAAGGCAATTCAGGCAAAAGTTAGAGCAGCCCGCAAGGTCAAAAACCCGAAAGGGCGACCTTGGTAAAAGTTGGGGCATTGTAAGAGGAGAATGTCATTACCCGAGTGAAAATTGAGCCCGGACTATGTTAAAGGCCTGATTCCATCTTTTTGGGGTACGTAGGCAGCTTCTTTTAAGAAGTCCGGCCACTTTCTTCGTTTTCAACTATTTTTGAATCTGAATAAGACCAATGCAAATTAATTTCAGAATTTTAATAATAAAGTCATTAAAACTTTGGATAAATTTAAACCACCTTGAACATAAAGTGGGAGTTAATCATTACCTCGATCAGAGTTACAAAGTTTTGAATAAGAAGGGAGGGCACAAAGTCCCAAACTCTACAAATAAAAAGTAAAGAAAGCTGTAAAATTTTTCAAAATAAAGCAGATCCTCAAACTCTTCTCCTTTTCGTTGCTTGTTTTCCCTCTTCTCTATCTTTCTTTTCCCTATCTTGTGTCAACCATGTCTTGTATTCAGCAGAAAGATTGGGGCACTGCAGCTCGTGCATCTCCATCAATGAGCGAGATGGGCAGGCATCCTGATACTGTGCCAAAAAAGAGCCCGCAATACAGAAGGAAACAAATGACCTCAAATACTGGAAAATACGATCTGACTTTGCCTGAACTTCCGCATGCTCCTGTGAGGGTGGTAAAAAGTACTTTGACGCAAACCAATCAGCAGAATGCCAGGGTGATCCATAGTGGTCAGAGCCATAGAAGGAATCCGCCACTAAGGGCACTGCTAGGTAATGTTTGAACCGGTCAGAGAGGAAAGATATTGTCGCAAAGATGCCTCAGTGTCACATATCTACTAACACGGACGGTAAGGGAAAGCAGCGGCATTGTGTCTATCAGTGGGAAGTTTCTGTATAAGTTTCACCTTCTCAATCAGCCAGATCTGTAGCAAGAGTTAGAACAATAAGACAAATGTTTTTTCAGCGTAACAGAGAGCTTGATACAAAGGAAGATGCTAAGATCACCTGGAGAAGTAGAGGGCTGCTAGCAAAGGTGGTGGTTTCGCCGCAATGAACAGCCTCCAAGCCCAGCAGTGTCTCAGCCAAAACCAGGGGCACGAAGTCTTTCCCCATCCACATTTGGCCAGCAATATCGACCAGGACACAATTAACCCGCCCATCAAGAGAAAAAGGGGGATACTGGGCAAGAAGACAGAAGCAGAGTGCATAACGACGCCGCAATTGAAAGTTGAGATCGCTGAGGTCACCAGTAGAATGAAACCTCTCAATATGCCATGGAATGTCAAGACAGTCACCCGAGGCCAGACGGGTAGCCTCCATTTTAGATAAATTGCAGAGTTGCATCACCTGCTGCCGAGCCAAGAGAAAAGGAGTAGGAACGACAACAGAACTCCGTGCAGTCAAATCCAAGATGGCAGCGAACTCCTCCACAATTGGGTATGATTCATCAAAGCCAAATCGAAAGACGTGAGACTACGGATCCCACAGTTGTGCAGCAGCCATCAGTAAGGGTCTGTCACAATCCTTAATGACGAAAGGGCGTTAAGGCCAAATGGGGCAAAGTTCAGACGCTCGATGTGGGAGAATGCCTCAATCCATGAACAAAGTGGGGTAGCCATCTGAGAGTAAGAAACAGAAAAGGGAGCCTCTGAGGCTATATTTATAAGGTAGGAAAAGCGGGAAACCAAAAAATTCGACAAAAGGCACACTCATTGTGGCGGCCGCCAACTTAGAAAAGCACAATATAGAGACATCATCGCTTTGACCAGGCGGCCACCATGTTGGAATATGGCGGGTACAGTTGATTTGTAATTGCTATAGATTATGTAAAATGTTGACATTCACATTGTATATACAAGACAGTTTGAGCAGTAAATAAGAGAGAATCACACAACAGTTGAGCATAAAGCAGTAAAGTGGGACGAAGGTCCAAAATGCAATTACTGTGTATCAGAATATAAACTGGGGCACCCAGGCCCAATAAACAGTAGACTAGGGCACGCAGGCCCATGGATAAAGTAAATGTATAAAAATATGTCAAGCAGCTAGGGCACACGCGCCCATCAAAAGTAATGTGTCAGGAAATAAACAAAACTAGGGGGAGGGGAAGCTCTCTCTCAAGTATGCCTCGAGCGGACTTGGCGGGAAGGGCCGGCCTCCTCCGAACCATCATCCTCGAAAAGTCTTTTAAAGTCATCCCCATCATCACTGCTAGAGGAAGAAGGCACGACTCTGGATCGACTCAGAGCAGATGAGACAGATCCTCTGGAGCGAGCTTGGGAAGATGCGCGGGATCCACAGCCTCGAACAGGGACTAGAACCGGGAAAAGAGCAGGAGCAGGTGGCGGAACAGCAGCAACTACAGGAGGCTGTCAAAAGAGACAAGAAAATAAGGAAACAAGATAAAGGAAAGCAAAGAAATCAAAAGACAAGCACTCATTAGCCGAGGAACAAATGGAATCCCAGCTGCACGCAGAGCAGCATCCTGCTGGCGAACAAGGGTCCGCAGGCCGCTCATCACCAGCATGATACCATACAGCCAAGCCTGATCCGTATGTGGAAAAATAATATAAAACTGAGCAATCTACAAATAAAGGAAATACAGAAAAGGAGGTAACGCAAAAGAACAAACTTGTGCGTGTATTGGCTGGAACTCCAGCGCTGGAGGAACCGGGATAGGGATGTCGAAAGGATACCCATCGACAAAGGAAGATACAGTCTATGGTATCTCGACACTCCCAGCCCTAGTTCCACCTACGTCAGCACGAGCCAGACCAGCGTCAGCTGCAGCAGCGGCTCTAGCGGCAGCACCGGCATCGGCTACCTTCGGTACTCATCCTCTCCTCCTACCACCAGGGGCAACTGGGCCAGGACCTAGAGGACCCATCAGGTGTGCCCGGGCCAAGGTAGCATAGTCCCCCTCCGCCACCAGTAGCTCCGAAGCTGGGGTCCCCACCGTTTTCAGCAACAAGTCGACGGGGCCTAAATGATCAGTCCGGCGCATGCGAACTGGAGGGACCATCAGTATTCTAAAGTGATCAAGACCGAGTGACTGGCGAACCACTCGCTCGCCAAGATAGTACCCCCTACCGAATGGGCCCTCCAGCAGGATCCGCATAGAAGCGATATCCCAGCTACGCATCAGATCTACACCGGCCCGATCCTCCACTCCCCTCCAGTCGTCCCAGTGGACCTGTAGTGATTCAAAATACAATACAGTGCACAATGCATTATCAGTATCCAATACAGTGCAGTGAACATAAACAGTGTAGTGAACAGAAATAGTGATCAATATACAGTACAAAGAGCAGCGCAGTAAACTGTAAAAATGATACCTGCTCGGGAGTCAGCCGATCTAATGAGACCTGAAATCGATCGATGTCCTTTCCCCCAGCCTTCTTCCGCTTCAGCCCTCGGGACTACCGGGCTGCTCGGGGAATGACTAGAGGATCTGCTGACGAGTTCGCCGGGACATGAAGCCCGATGAACTATAAGTCCATAACTACAAAGGAAAAGATGCCAGCCAGCAGGTAATGCATAACGGAAAATAAAGAAAAATGAGCATAAGACTAAATCATACCTCCCAGACTCTCCAGTATCCCCCCATACTGAGCTTCTGGGGGAACCAGGTCAGTGTCTGCATGAATCTATAGAGGGTGGCTAGAGCAGTTTCTCCCCAGTCAAATGAAGCGACCCGATCCAAATGAGAAAGAGCACCAAGGTAATGTGGATGAATGGTATTCTTCATATTCGAAAATAGGGAGGCACCAAACATATATATCAAAAAACCCCGGGCAACCCACTCGAAGTGGCGGGGCTCAAAGCAGTGGAAGTGACGAAAGCGCTCAAAGAACCAGGTGTATCGAACCCGGTCTCTGTCTATCTGTGCAGGGACGGCTCCAATGAAATACTGCAACATGTCGGTTGACCGAGCTATGGAAGGATCGAAGGGAATGGGCGCTCCACCAACCCGGATACCGTTAATCAGGGCAAAATCTAAAGGCGTCAAAGTACCCTCGAAGGTGGTGAAGTGGAAAGTGTTGGTGGTATCCAATCACCGCTCAGCCAGAGCCGTCAAGTAGACCCGGTCATTGCTCGTTCTACCTAGTAGGGGTATGAATCGAGCAAAACTAGAAGCATCAATAATGGCCCGGCTAGGAGCAAGGAGGGCATCATACCACTCCAACACCTCCCCAGAGGAAGATCTTTCGAAACCTCTGATATAGTGACCAACCTGTAAAGAGGAGACAGATACAAAATATATCAAAAACAGATCAAGTAGGCAAAAGGTAGAAGGCCAAGCCCTAGGAAACTAGGCACCGTAACCCCAGGTTCATGTGTAAGTGACGACCCTTCGATTTCTTTCAAGCCCTAGGAAACTAGGTACCCTGACCCTAGGTTCGTGTGTAAGTGGCAATCCTTCAATTTCGCACGTCCTAGTTAAAAGCTAGAAACCCTAAGCCTTGGCACGCCAGGCAAATCTCTGTCATCTTGTGTTAAACTTAAAAATAAAAAATAAAAAAATCCTCAAAATCCTAGGTTTTCCTAACATTTTCTAAAATTTTTCCTCAAAATCCTAGTTTTTTCTAACATTTTTCCTCAAAATCCTAGAGACCACAGCCCCCGTCTAGTGCAGCATACGCAACCCGTGAAACACACTCAACGCACGCAACCCGTGCAACACACATCTTCATGGACTTTCACCGTAGGATCATATACGCCCTCATCACACATCTTCACGAACTTTCACCGTAGGACCGTTCTCCGCCCCAACTAATGCCTTGTTGGCCAGGGTTAACGAATAGCTTCACGGACTTTCACCGTAAGACCATTATCCACCCTTCATATACATCTTTACAAACTTTCACCGAGGGACCAAAATTCTCACCACATATGCAATACAGATAGAAATATACGTATCAGCAGGCATCCCAACACATGCCTAAACCACCGAATAAAACCGCATACGACGGGATAACAAAGCCCAAAGCACTAAAGGCATCAAGACCACAAAGGCCACTTATCTGCTTTCCATGCACAAGAATAAAACTATCCACAGTTCTTTAAGCACAAAAGCACGTATAACGATAACATTCCACATAAAGACGCCACATAACCCAACACGACATCACATGCCACGCATCGTCATCTGTTCACCTGAATGACCCGTTCACACACTGAGACAACCAACACCTAACCCGGAGGCCAACACCTGAACCTCCCACAGAATGATTCTCACAAAAACCCACCTTTAAATCGAACCATGGACCCACACATCCCGCACATAACCAGCACGCACACAACCGTGCCACAACGCCCAAAACTAACCAAGCACGTCACACCTGAGGACGGCATCACACAACACCCGAGGCCACGACACGGCCCCCAAAGCCACCACACAACCAACTGAACCCCTAAAGGCATCCAATAGTATTTCAATTGACTAACCCCATAATCAATCAACTGAATACCATTGAAAACCAATTGGAAACCAAGAAACCAACCACCAAAACGCCCACATGAAAATAGCCCAGGTCTAGTCGATTGGACCCTTACCCTAAGTCGACTAAACAACACACTAAAAAAGCCAAAAATGCCCAAAACATACTGTCCAGTCGACTGAACCCAAGAACCTAGGCTCCAGTCGACTGACCTCATGGTCCAATCGACTGAGTTGAGGCGAAAATAGGTTTCGAGCTACGTGTTTGGCTCTCGAAACCTCAAATCAACGCCTCCAAACACCCATCCAACACCCTCGGACATCCACACGGCCCAGCCTAACACAAAAACCACAAAAGAAACACCTGACACTCGATTTCATCCATCAAAATCGCGAAAAAAATGATTTTTAACCCAAAAACCCAACTTTGAAAGAAAATCAGATCTACAGCAATCTAACCGGTAAAAATACACACGATTACACGTAGCACCCTTATAAGACATGAGAGTCTAGGATCCTACCTTGGTGAGTTAAAAACTCAACGCTTCGAACCACGTGCAAAATTGAGTTTCGTCAGAATGAAATTTTATCCAGATGAACGTGTAGCCCACCGTGCCAAAAGAAAGGAGCCATTGTTGGATCATTAAAAATTGATTCCCGGGCCCCCGAGAAGTTAGAGAGAAGGCAGAGAGAAAAAAAAAACTTACTCGAGAAGTTTTGAAAATATCTTTTGAAAATATCTAACTCCAGATATTTGTAGACCTCCAAAATATTTTTTTTTTAATTTTTGAAATTTGCACCACAACGCTTTACGGCCTCGGGAACCTGCCTCGCATGCATATCTAACTCCGATCATGCATCTAAAAAGCATTTAAATATGCAAAACCAAAAACGGGAAACACGCGTTGAAAAATGCCGAAAAAAAATGGGTCAAGGTCTCACAACTATACCCCTCAAAGGAATTTTGCCCCCGAAATTCAGCATAAGGTCAAAAGAAACAACTGCGTCGATCGTATTCGACACAGGTATATGAGATGATTAGCCAAATCATTCATAAGATATAGTCAAGCAAGGTCAGGCTTCCCTAAACAATGGCCAACTATCTCAAAGACACGGGATCTATATCTCACCTCAACCTCACATCGTCACTAACCACCGCCTGAACACAGCACATCACCTACGGAGTCCATCACCAACTCCCAAATAGATATAATGAACTGGCTCAAAGCTTGCAAAGTCAGAAAGTACCTCTGCTCGCTGAACGTATATCTGTATCATCTAGCACAACAGGCGCCCTAGAAGAACTAGGAGCCATAAGTGCATACGCTCGGGACAATGTTACCCTGTCTTGTCCACCATAACTCGGCGTTGTCGGCTGCCGTACCGATTGAACTAATGTACTCCCACCTACCATTTGGGAAGTCTAAATCGTAGGATACTGCTGTCGCTCCTGCACATACAAACCCTCTGGGGTGCCCACTGTACTCAGTGTACTCTCTCTGGGGACAATTCCTCCAAATATGTCTCGTCTGGCCACATCCGACACAAGTAGGCGGACTATGAGACTGCCTCAACCGTGAATCCTGGTACTGCCTCGGCTGTGGACAAACTGATACACGATGCCCTGGCTGTCCACATTGGTAACATCTGACCTCCTTCTGCTTTGGCCTCCCTAACGAAGCCACTAATTGTGATGGTGCAGAGAACTGCTGTGGTAATCTAGACAGATAAAAGCTAGGACCAGAGGACCTTTGCCTCTTGCTGGAACGCCCACTTATTTGTGCTCGGTCCCACCCTATGATGTCGTCGCTTCTCTAGAAGCTCGAATCTCCGTCATAGTGTTCTCCACCCTTGCTGCTACCTCCACCAGCTCCGTGAACACATGAAGTCCCATTGCGACTACACGCTCCCTGATCGCCGATCTCAAGCCCCGCTCAAACCTCATCGATCGTAGCTCGTCTGTGCTCACCAACTCTGGCATAAATCGAGATAATCACGTAAACCTGGCCTCGTACTGCAAGATATCCATGGCGCCCTAGGTAAGAGTGTAGAACTCATCCCAGTATAAATCCCTCTTCGAAGCTGAGAAGTATTTCTCCAAAAACACTCCTAGAAAGGATGCCCTCGTAACCCCCACTGTGGTACTGGCACACCTCCACCACGCATGAGCATTACCTCTCAGCTGAAAGGCGACAAAAGAAACCCGTAACTCATCCTCCACAATCTGCAACATGTCCAGGATCCGAGTCACCAACTCCAGCCACTCTGTTGCCACAATAGGATCAGGATCTCCAGGGAAGGTAGGCGGATCCATGCACCTGAACTCCCGCATCACTACTGTAGCCCTCGTCTCAGGTACTCCCTCTCTTTCCCTAACGACCTCATCTCTAACCAACTGCTGAATAGAACCCACCAGCACACGTAACAACTCTGTCGCGTCCATCGGTCCTAGGGGAGCATTTGCATCCCCAACATCGGGGATAGGAACATCCCCTTGGCTAACTCCACGGCTATAGCCTCGACTACAGCCTCGCCCTCTCCTTGCTAGCATCGCGTCTATATGAAAAAGATAAAACATGAGATGCAGCACATAGCATAAACCACATAAGCATGCTAACACATAAGCACATAGGTTCATGCTAAATAACCCCACATACCGAGGAGAATCGACAAGAATGACGCGTCAATCCGGATAACCTACTCGGATTCCGTGCTAGAAATCACGTCAGCTAAACGCGTTTCTAACTTGGCTCCCAAGTTTGTTAATCCAAACGCGCAAAGGCAAGACTATCACTCCTAAGATTCAACTCCCATGCTCATGTATACACATCATTCACAAATCTAACATGCTGATATGTTCATGTCATCAAAGCGTCTAAACATATGCAATCAAGCACACACAATCAACCTCACACGATGATGCAACCTCTTCCCACGGCTCTTAGGTAATCAAACCCAGAGCTCTAATACCAATCTATCACGCCCCAAACTCTAGGCTACGTAAAACACTCACAAACCAACAAGATAGAACCCAACCCGAGAATGCACTCTTAATATAAAACATACATGCATTTTATATATAATCACTAAACAGCTTACATTACACGGTTTCAACACCGAAAAACAAGTTATAGCATACATGTTTAAAACTAGCAAAAATGAAGACTACAAGACTTCCACCTCTCCAGCAACCCCGTATCAACCTGCGAGACCGATACCTGAAAAATATTTCAAATCCCACATCGTGAGTTAAAGCTCAACAGATATTAGACAACACATGCAATATAAGCTAAACATGCTAGGAAAATGAGATGCAGTTTTAAACTCTCTTTCAAGCCTTTAAAATAATTTTCACATGTAAAGGGAAAAGCTAGGATACAAACCATCTTTTGACTCACTCACAGGAGCCCAGAAAATAGTTAAAAAAAGGTTTTTAGATCGCAATTCACATCACTCTCAAACAAACAATTTAAAAATTGGTCTATCCATCTAACAATGCAGTTTATACAATCCATATAACTTCTTGGACTTCCACCGAAGGACCACAGCCCTCGTCTAATGCAACATACGCAACCCGTGAAACACACTCAACGCACGCAACCCGTGCAACACACATCTTCATGAACTTTCACCGTAGGACCATTCTCCACCCCAACTAATGCCTTGTTAACCAGGGTTAACGAATATCTTCACAAACTTTCACCGTAGAACCATTATCCACCCTTCATATACATCTTTATGGACTTTCACCAAGGGACCAAAATTTGCCCCATTTATGCAATACAGATACAAATTTACGTATCAACAGGCATCTCAACACATGCCTAAATCACGGGATAAAATCGTATACGACGGGATAACAAAGCCCAAAGCCCTAAAGGCATCAAGACCACAAAGGCCACTTATCTCCTTACTATGCACAAGAATAAAACTATCCATAGTTCTGTAAACACAAAACCATGTATAACCAAAATGTTCCACATAAAGACGCCACATAATCCAAGATGACATCACATGCCACATCATCATTCATTCACCCGAATGACCTATCCACACATCGGGACCCGTCCACACACTGGGACAACCAACATCTAAACCGGAGGCCAACACCTGAACCTCCCACAGAACGATTCTCACAAAAACCCACCTTTAAACCGAACCACGGACCCACACGTCCCGCACATAACTAGCACGCACACAACCGTGCCACAACACCCAAAACTAACCAAGCACGTCACACCTGAGGACGGCAGCACACAACACCCAAGGCCACGACACGACCCCCAAAGCCACCACACAACCAACCGAACTCCAAAAGGCATCCAACAGTAGTTCCATTGACTAACCCCATAATCAATCAATCAAATACCATTGAAAATCAATTGAAAACCAAGAAACCAACCACCAAAACACCCACATGAAAACTGTTGGAGGCAAAACTGCCAAGATCATTGATTTTGTAAAACAATTTTCGGTAAAAAATTAATTGGACGGGCAAACGCCGAAATGGGCTCCAGATAAAATTTTTGACGAAGAACGATCAAAATAAAACCCATGCAACCAAAGTTAATTTAAAAGAATACCTCTTGTAGATCTAATATTCAACTACGGCTTGATTCCAAGTTGAACCTCCTGTTAGATCTTCTACCGTATTCTCTTATGCGATTTTTGAATGTAGTGTGGGTTACGATCCTTCGAGAACTTATACTGGCAGAATCCCGATATATTTTTTAAGTCTTGAAAGACAAAAATATTATATCAAGAATGATTTGAAAAACAATCTAAACTGGTTCAACTTAACTGCATATATATAGAGCTACAACAGGGACCTGGGGAGTAATTATGAGAAAGACTTCCAATGAAACACAGATACCTTCGGGCAGTTTCTGTAATTTTTATAAAATACTGAATTACAGTTCACACCACTAAAGAACTATAATTGCACTCTAACCAATAATCTCAAGACCTTCTTGTATTGAGCTCCTATTATTAAATGCTTACCATTTCTCCCTACGTTAAGATTCTCGATACCCGCCAATTAAATTTAATTACTAAAAATTTAATTTAATCGGTATCTTCATATTTCTTAAGCCCTTCCACTTAACTTATTTGACCGCCGAATAATAAAATTCACCTGTAGGGTTTGGCCTGGTCAAAAATTTATAAGCATCCTTAAGGGAGTATCGTCAATCCCGATCATCGGGACGTGAATTTCGTCAATAATTAATATTTTCTATATAAATAATACCGCTATCCAACTCACCGGGAATATAGACCCATATAAGATCGCACCCTCTAATGAATCAAACAACGAATATTAAATTTACACAAATCAATAATTATTTCAAGATTAAGAGGATAAGCACTATTTATAATAACCTAGAGGTGTGAATTAATTTATATAGTCAATAGTTAGTACTAAATTAAATACTCCAAATGTCCCGTTCAACACACAAAGTGTACTGGCACAAAGAGTCAGAACAATAGATGACGCTATTATCTGTTTTTCGTAACCGAGACAGGCCTACTAAAACTCTGTGCCACAGTCGTACCGATGGTATATCGATTTCCATCTAAACTGTGAACATAAAACTTATATTCTGCAAGAACCTAAAATCTAGTCTTCTCTGTGTAAGTCATACACTACACACCTGATTAAATATTATACCGAATATCGGACATCCTTGCATAACAAATAAATGATATACATACATTACTCATAAAGATTCTAATAAAATGAAAAACTAATTTTATTAAAATAAAATTAAATACTAAAAATATGATTTTCAGTATACCAACCCTAACAATCTCCCACTTATACTCAAAACTATGCTGCCATACATCTGACTCCCATGCCCTCTATACGACTATCAAAAGTCTTAGCTAGTAAGCTCTTTGTAATGAATCTGCAAGGTTATTTCCTGATGCAAACACTATGTCTGATTGGAAATCTAAGTCTGTGTAACCCAAAGGTACTAGACTGTCTTGGTAAATCAACATATAATGCTCAGTCCTTTTCAGGTACTTGATTATATTCTTGACCGCAGTCCATTGCTCCTGTCCTAGTTTAGACTGATATCTACTAACCATGCCAACGGCAAAGCAGATGTCGAGTCTAGTGAAAAGCATAGCATACATGAGGCTTCCTACTATCGAAGCATAGGGAACCGCCTTCATCTTCTCTATCTCATCAAGTGTCTTAGGACATTGATCATTGGATAGAGTGATTCCATGCCTGAAAAGGAGAAACCCTTTCTTGGAATCCTGTATGCTAAAGCGAGCAAGGATATCATCGATATACTTTGCTTGTGATAAGCCCAACATCCTTTGTTTTTGATCTCTCATAAGCTTGATCCCAATTATGTGACTGGCTTCTCCCAAATCCTTCATATCGAACTGCCTAGATAACCATACTTTAATAGTAGATAATGCCCCCACATCATTTCTGACAAGCAAGATATTGTCTACATAAAGTACTAAGAAGATCACCACGCTTCTGTCAGGCTTCTTGTACACACAGGACTCATTCGAACTTTGATCAAAATTATAAGATTTTATAACTTGATCAAATCGAGTGTTCCAAGACCTCGATGCCTGCTTAAGTTCATAAATGGATCTCTTAAGCTTGCACAACATGTGCTCCTGGCCCTTTGCAATGAATCTGTCTGGTTGTATCATATAGATACACACGTTAAGACTTCCATTAGGAAAACCTGTCTTGACATCCATTTGTCAGATTTTGTAATCAAAATGTGCGGCAATAGATAAGAGAATTTGGATAGACTTAAGCATGGCTACCGGCGAAAAGATTTCCTCATACTCAATCCCTTCTTTCTGAGTGAACCCTTTAGCCACAAGCCTAGCTTTGAAGGTTTCAACCTTCCTGTCGATTCCTCTCTTCCTCTTGTAGATCAACTTGCATCTAATGGGTTTTATCTCTTCGGGTGGCTCTACAAGTTCCCAGACCTGATTGAAATACATAGATTCTATCTCTAAATTCATAGTCCTTTGCCAAAGATCTGCATCTTTGTCTTGTAGTGCTTCATTGTAATTACAGGGCTCGGTATCTAGTTCTGCCGGGATCCTGTCAAAAGACTCTCCCAAGAATATATACCGATTAGGTTGATGAACAATCCTCCCACAACGACGAGGCACTACCTGTGTCTGTGTAAAAGCAGTAATAGGCTACGCATAATCTGAACCATGTGCATCAGCACCCTGTTCTTAATTTGCACATGTCCCGGTAATTCTCCCACTACGACGAGATAATGGAATATTAGTGACTTGTGGTTCCTCTTCCATTCTATGGACCACAGGCCCAATAGCAAAATTATTATCCTCTTCCAAGAATCGGGTATTTGTGCTAATAATGACCTTCTGATCCTTAGGATTATAAAATAGACCACCCTTCGTTCTCTTAGGATACCCCACAAAAAAATAGACTTCTGTTCTCAGTTCTAACTTACCCGCGCTCCCTTTTAGCACATGTGCTGGACACGCCAAAATTTGAATGTGTTTCAGACTAGGCTTACACCCTGTCCACAATTCTCTAGGAGTAAAAAAGACTAATTTAGAAGGTACCATGTTCAGAATGTAAGCCGCTGTCTCTAAAGCGAGTCCCCAAAATAAATGTGGTAAACCTGAATAACTCATCATTGACC
>JAOTRH010031280.1:0-21056 GCA_034768845.1 Heliamphora exappendiculata | reverse complement strand
CGTATTTTTTAAAATTTTAAAAACAACATAAATTCTAGAACACATGTTTTTTGTGTTCAAATAGTAATTAAAAACAATTACAAGCATTCAATTTGTAATAAATAAGGTTAGAATATCTGTATTAATGAATTTTATACAATTTGCTAGCGCTTGAAAAAAATTCACGTCCGCGACGCTCGATTTTCGTTACAGGTTGACCGATATGTCCGATATCCGTTACACGCGACGGCGACCGTTACGCCGGCCAATACTGCGATTTAAAACCTTGATTCAGAATACTCTAGGTGTTATTTATGCCAGGGGTTTGATTGGCATATATCATGACTGGTAAGTGTCGCCAAATCTTCTTATTTTCCTTAAAAAATCGCAAAATTTTACATAAATTTGTTCTGTCCTTTTCGTTTGTTCAATTGCCCGCTTAAATAAGGTGTCTCGTGTCGGAAACTCGTGTTGAATACTGATACTCTTTGTACACTCTTAAATGCGAATCTAACACTTCTTAAATGTGTCTTAGCTAAAAAAAATTAAATTTAAAATATCCAACACTTCACAAACACTTACATGACATTCATGAACCCTCTGAATAAGTCCTATTTGGTGAATCTTTTTCTAATAACAATGTTATGAATTTTTCAAAAAGCAATCTGTGCGCACTATGTTTTGAAACATTTATTAATGAAATATATAGCTTTTGAATAACCATTGACATTTGCATATTTTTTATTACATTTTTAAATAAATTCTTTATATACTTGGCATAATATATATATCTATATATATATATATATATAATTTTTAACATGTCCTAGACGTATCGTTTCTTGAATTTTTTTGAAAATCAAAATGGCGCAAAACGTGCTTTTTTTGTCGGATCCCACACGCCACTTAGATTGTAGTACAACTTGCTTCTCACACTTATCTTGATCAACTATTTATATCCCTCATCCCATTAAGAAAGAACCATCTATTGATATCTTAGCGTGGTTTATCCCTTGTCCCATTTGAAAATGAGGAGATCAAATTTTGATTCAAAAAAGTGATATCTCTTCAGTATGAAGATAGAAGGGGGCACCACTATGAATGAGACACCCTCTCACCATTCTTTTGTAGTCTGGAGGATGTGTTAATGTCATGTCATGTCACGTGTTTGTGTCCGTTTAGGTTTAGATTTTCTTCCGGAAAAACAAAAAAGTAGGTTCCCTTCCTAAATATTAGAATTAGGTAGCATGGAACTTGGTTGCTCTATTTCCATATGGGTTTGGCTTATTATATTACTTACTTTAGTTACCTAGCATCCTGAAGGGAGAGTTTCTTTTCAAAATCTGTGGTACTGTATAAAGAGGAATTTCACCTTATGGCCTTACCACAAGTCATTAAGCATTGGAGTTTGGGTTACGTTTCGCATGTTGATTCAAATTATGGTTGAATTCAATCTTAACGATAATGAATTTGTTGTATTGAAGCATTTAATTAAGCATGACTTCAGATCTTTGCTCGGGATCTTTAGGACTTGTGATTTGGAGATTAGATCTGAGAATTGTCAAGGCTCTCGATACCATAGAGCTTGTACCATAGCATGATGGCGATGCATTGCAACTACCACTGTCATCCTATGACGGTTTGATACCTGGGAAGACAAGTAGACATATAATTCCTAGGAGAAGTCGAACCAAGAACACACCACATACCAATTTGAGCCGTCCCCCTCCCATGATCCAGCCCCCTACATAAAGGGTTACCTCCATTAACGAAAACACCTGCCATTATTCTCCGGTCTCCTCCCTCTCTCAAAGACTGCTGCCATCCTCTCTTTCTGAAGGGTAATTAAATCTTACTTCTCCACCTCCAGTGGTCTCTAGCCAATAAATTTCTACAGTCTTTCTAGATAGTATTCTCCGACTTTCTCACCTATTGACTAGCATATACATACATATATTTATATACATATGAATGGAGAAACGGAAAGAGAGGTTCTGTATAATAAAGAGATACAGAGGGTTTGTACGTTATAGATATGCACAATATTGATTGTGCCTCGTTAAGGAAGGTAACTTGTGGTTTTTATGCAAGTTGTGGTGAGGTCCTCTTTACTCTTGCTTTGAAATTAAATTTTCTCTATTCACATTCAACCTCCAATCTGATTCTGGAATGCATCCTTTGCAAGTGAGTATAATTTACATAGGTAGTGTTTCTAAGTTGTTGAATACTCTAGTTGCTCACTTTTTGGTGATATCCTGGACACAGACAGTATATTCTATAGGTTTGCAGCACTTTGCCCCATTTAAGGTTACCTGAGGTGAAGTGTGATATAGAAGGTTTTTAAGTGGCTGGTCCAACACACGGTCAGAACAGACCATTATTTATGATGTATAAATATTATATACTGTGAAAAATCTTGGCATGTAATCATACAATAGCCAATTAATATTGCAGCAAGGATCACTTTCTCCTTTTTCAAAAAAATGGTGGTTGCGGGGCAATGACTATGGAAATTCATAGGTGGTAATTGGTTGAGAGAGAGAATAATTACCAGAATATGCATATTTTATTAGTTGACTTAAGGTTTGACTAATGAAGAGGGGAAATGCAGACATGACAATAAAACATGAGAGAGTTAGTAATTTCCAAAACCACATGGGATTGTTTTACCAAAAGGATCATTCTACCCATGAACTTGCCAGAAGAAACCTCAGGAGAGGTCAACGTAATTTTTACCTAAAACGTAACTGTAAAGAGTGATGAAACTGAAATTTTGATTTCATGAAAACCATGTGAAGTTTATGTTTTTTATTTTATTTTATTTTATATATACTTTTTCAGGTGTGAAGGCTTCTCTACTTATCCAAGGACTTATTATCTCATTCATGCTAGGGGTGTATTCAGCTTGTATCAGAACAAGTAAGCCTCTTCATTGTCTGATGGCCTGCCATTAATTAGCATACTAGGTTTTGATTCTTTTAAATTTGCTAATGGCTATACAACAGCCTGTTTTATTTTCTAGTCATAGATCAGAAATTTCTGGTTCCCCTTCATATGTTCCTGTCTTGTATATTATGCTAGAAATGTCAAGTCAAACCCCTCTAAACTGTGAAAATTAGTCTGCATTCCTATATTTTTTGCTTAAATTTAACCATTTTAATGGAATTTTGTCCTCTATTTGATTCTTAGAAACATAGTAAGGTTGACAAAACATTGCAAAATGAATGTTTGAAACATTAATCTAAAAATTTTAGCAGCCAGTGTAATTTTTACATCTCTTTGGGGGAGTTCTCAGTTGAGGTCAGTACTGTCAAGAAGGATTTTAGGGGCTCGAAAGTTGAAACTGGATTTATTGGGCTGATTAGAAATAGAACCATCTTGTTGGAGTCTTGTCTTCCTTGATAAAAGTTTCCTAGTCATAGACAAGTAAATCTCCTCCTGGAGTTCACTACTCCATTGTCAAAGCCTAATAGTCTTTGCATCGCAATACATCATTTTTCTTGAACTAATGCTGTTTATCTGGGCCCCTGTTTTGCGAAGATCACTTTTTTCTTGTATTTTTCTTGTATTCTTGGGTTGATGTTGAAATAAATATGCGATGTATAAGAATTAAAAGCTTGCACTCCCTTTTAAGGACCAATCAACAACAATTCCTGTATGAATAAACAGGTGTGAACTGGAAGCCATCTTCTTGGAGATGGATCGTATTTTGAGGCCTAATGGGGTGGTCATATTCCGAGATGAAATTCATATCCTGAACAAGGTGTGCAAAATTGTTGGAGGCATGAGATGGGAGACCAAAATGACTGACCATGAGGACGGCCCCTTGGTTCCTGAAAAGATACTGATTGCTGTCAAACAATATTGGGTTGGCAGCAAAGGAAACACGACATCTGATGATAAGTAAACCGCGGGGTTATTTGGATGTGCATGAACAACTATTCAATAATGAAAAGTAGGACTGCTCTGACAATGGAAATTAAAATTGATGTGCTCTGTCCCGGAGGGATTCAAAGAGTCCTCTTCCTTGAAGATGGCACAAGTAAGTTCATTTTGATTTTATAAATGTCATTTTTTTTAGTGTAGAGTGTACTTAAAATTTGACTCTGCATATTGTTCTGGGATTATGATTTTTGAGAGAATGGAAGAATAGCGGTTGTAGGTGTGTCGCTTCTGAATAATAAGGGCTCTCTTTTTTCACTTCACTATTAGCTCTCTTCTTCAATTCATTACTAGTTCTCTTTTTCAATCCAAGAATGTTTATATTGATGCTAGATAATCAGACATTATATGCAAGGATTTGAATACATTACTTTATGATTGTTTGGGGGATTTTTATTGCCTTCCTATGGGTTTTATTGTTTGGGGGAGTTTTTGCCAATGCCTTTAGTGCAGTCTGTGGTTAAGAAAACATGAATAAGTTCAGGAGGAAAAAAAATCCAAAACAAACCTCATCATTCCCATTTGCTGAAGAAAATAAAATTTGGTATGCCAACTTCAAATCATTCACATTCCTCAAGATTTCTGTTGGTTGGTATGTCAAAATAAATCATTTCCAATGGCCTACAAAAAAGAAAAATATTTAGCTGTATGCCAAGGTAAGGGCCCTTTAGATTCATCCCTAAAGCGTAAACCTCAAGATACCTGCAATCACCCGCAAAGCACAGATATCGGTTAAAGTGAGGGCGCTTCCAACGGGAGTCGAACACATGATCTCCGAGTTTATGGTTGGTTCTAGTGACGATCTTAAACCGTTGGACTACCTGACGGCTTAATATGCACCATTTGCATTGCTAAGAAAAGTACGACTTGGAATGCTAAATCTAAATCCAAATAATTTCAAATGCCTGAAAAAAAAAAGAAAAAGAAAAGAGAGAGAGTAGCCGGTTGCTCCTCTTGAAATCATTCCCTTTTGGAATTCAGCCATGAGGATAAAATTGTAATTTGTGGCCATATGGCTTCTCTGTGCATGGACTTGAAAAAAAGTAGTTTTGGAATTGAGGCATGAGGATAATTTTTTAATGGTAAAATGGGTTGCTGCCTGTTTGGAATAGCTTATTTGTGTTTGACCCTCCTTCTTCTTCTTCTTCGTCTTCTTCTTAAACTCGCAAAAATAAGTAAATATGTCTAAGTTATCCCAAACATGGCTTTGTTATTGTGTACATGTCTCACTTAGTTTCACATGTCATCATCATCGATAAATGGAAGCTCTAAACCAAGCTAACATGTCATCATCATCGATAAATAAAAACTCTTGACTAAGATGGGTAGAGAACACTTGGATCAGTTAGGTGAGATACAAGGTCGGTTTTATTCCCTCTCTCTCTCTCTCTCTCTCTCTCTCTCTCTCTCTCATTAGATAATTTAGTGAATATGAATGATTCACTAAATTCCAATCAAAACAGGCAAATGGCTCATGAAGTTCGAATTGAAACTATACAAGTGCGTAAATCTCGCAAATGAAGTCTATCATGATAGTATATTGAGATAAAAGTTGTTCCAAATATCTATCTGTTCTTGCAGCTAGCATTTTGATCAATTTCTAAGACTATAAAAATGCTTGGAGTTGAAGCAGAAAAGAATAATCTTAGCGTGAGTTTAGTTTAGCTTTTTTTATATGAATTTTTTTTTTTAACTTTTAGTAAAAAAAATTCAACAGTAGTCTAAATGAGTGTATTTTCTAGGTTAATCTCATCATGTCAAATTGGAAAAGGCAAAACAAATTGACAAAAAAAATAAAATAAGAAGTTTAGATAAGATGAAAAAAGCTAACTTAATATACTTTTTTTGCCTTTTTTATGGCGTTTTTCGTATTTAGTGATTTTTTTTAAAAAGATTTAGCCCAAATAGTGTATATTTTTTAGATTTTTCTCTTCATGAAGAATTAAAAAGGTACAAAATTTAAATAAAAAAATAAAAAAAATCCAAATAAGACGAAAAAAGCGATTAAGCCTTTTAGAGCAAATATAGGCTTAGATATTAAAAAGATGGTTATATATATTAATCATGAACTGCTTTGTGTTTATTCACTTGCAGCTCAAGCAGGTGATTTTAAGCATGCATATATATGTGAGGACCGAGGCATGGAACTTGCAAGTATTTGTACTCCACATCAACTACTCCCAAAGCTGCAAAAGTTGGATGAAAATATAACAATGGGAGATTGTAGATGCACATACTTTCTTACTGATTACACAGAAGTAAAATATTTTATGCATCCTGTACAAATATTTTAATGCAATAGGAAGCGACAATTATATTAAATTGGGATAGAGTTGGGATTGTTTAGAAAAATTGACTAATTTACAAAATTGGTCCGAACCAGTTCGGTTTTTTTAGTTTATCGATTCGATTCTGGTTCCCAAAAAAGGGATTCATATGATACGGTTTGATTCTCGATTTTAATTATTCAAGTACATAAAAAAATAAAAAATATTAAAAGAAATCTTTGTTCTTAATTCATTGAGACAAGTCAAAAAAATTAAAAAAATTGACCAAATTTTGCCTTACACAGTATGTACACATTAGATACAACATTGACGCATACTAGAAAGCATTTAGTAACGAAATAGTAGGTTTGAATAATTGCTTTTTATTTATTTTATTTTTATTTTTTATTGTTAGTAATTTTTGTATTATTAGATGGTCATGAAATTTATTGTATTGCATTGTTGATTAAAATATTCAGATTGGAATGGAATTGCTGAGTTTGTGCATATTCTTGGCTGCTGTTGTTGGAGTTGCTATTCACTAATGGGCTTTGTGTTAGCCATATATTGAGTTCTTTTGATAGTGTTTTGTTAGGCTCTGAATTTGGATGGTGTTATGTTTGAATTTTGATAGTCGCTAGTCGAAGTGATTTGCTGAGCCATCTTTGCTAAGTTGTGTGAGTTGTCATATTTCGTTCCCGACGCTGTTGGTTTTGGGTGCTGATTTTTGGAGTCGATGTTATGTTTTGTTGTTTTCCATTGATGTTCTTGTTTGGTGTAAGTTTTGTGTTTCTGTTTGTTGACTTGGGGCTGGTTGTGCTAGCTTTTGGGGTTGGTTGTGTTGGCAGTCGGTGTTAGTGCTGGTTTTTTGTGCTGGTTGTGCTAGCTTTTGGGGTTGGTTGTGTTGGCAGTCGGTGTTTTTGGTGCTGGTTTTTGATGTTGGTGATAGGTTGTTTGTTGTTTTTTCTGTATGTCCTTGTGTGTTTCTTTTTTTGTATTGATTTCTTGTTAATTGTATCATGATTGAGTTTTGATTTTACTTCTTTAGAGTGTAAGTCCAAAGCTATTTTTATTTGGGTAATGAATATATATTTTTTTTACTGATAAAAAAAGGTACAAACTATCAAGTAACTATAAATAAAAAAAAAAGGTATGGTGAACTTAGAAGCTACCACGTAGGAAAGAGAGTGCGTATTTTTAATAAGAATTTACTAAAGTTTTATAAAATCCATTACATTCATATATATATATATATACCAAAAAAATTATCTAGATGAAAAATTAATTTGACTGGGCATCGATGAACACATTTACTCTTTAAAAAATATAAAATCTGCTATCAGAAAATGTAATATGCCTATGTGATTACTATATTCAATTAATTTAATTTTGGTACAAACGATCTTTTCAATAAAAAATAAATACTATAATATACGGACAATTGAAATAATTAAAATAAATAACCGTACATACATAAGAAATAAATTGAAGGCTCTCCATTTCTCTAAGAATCGCCATTCATTCCCAAAGCACTATTATTCTTCTACGAAACCTCAATCAGTTAACCAAATTACCTATGCAATGGGTCAAGAAGGTGGCGGTGGTTAGGAGAGTGGGAAGATGTGGGTGATTAATAATTAGATTTGTTTGATTTTTAGTTTTAATTGTGTTTAATTGAATAATTCGGAATGAAGAAATTATTAGAAGAACGGAGTTTAAAACAATGCCACGTGGGAGAGAGAAATTAAGATCGAAGATTTAGAGGTTTGTGAGTAGCCAGCCACTACATATCTATATATACAATATTAGCGTCGACTCGTGCAAATAAATTTAGATAAATTACATTAATAAAGTAACAATATATATTAATTATTTAAACACAATAAATAAATATATATATATATATATATTCTCAAAGTGCAAAATAAATGTGACTTAGATTAAAACCAACAAATAATTAGGAATGTTTTGATCAAATTACAAATAACATGTATCAAAAAATAAAGAATCATATGATATATTGTTGTCTCTACACAAAAATTTCAAATATCACCTACAGAAATAAAAGTTGTTATGGTTGGTTTATTATTCTCAAGAGCTTCTTACTTAATTACTGTAATCAGAATCACACCATTGTTCTTGATTTTATTGTTGCTTCTTTTACTAACATCATAGATTCAAAATCCATCATGCAATGAAAAAAAAAAACATATGCATGTTTAGTGTGTTTTAATATTCTGTTTCTTAGTTTTTATTTTAGCACGGGTCACAATAACTATATTCGATACTTGATTTTTAATATGCAATTAATAACATAATTTGTCAAAGAATTAAAAATATGTTCGATGCTAAATTTTTAATATGCGATGAAGTTACTAAATATATTATTATATTTGTGTCCCTACTAAAAATATAATTACTAAAAACTAATAACAAAATTACTATATTTGACAAATCATAATTACTAAAAATAAGATAAACTATATTTGAAAAATCATGTTATTTTTTTAATTTAAGATAGAATCTAGTATCCACACAAAGAATTAATAATATGTACTCTGAATATATTAAAAAATATAACATCTAACACAAATTATAGTTTGTGTGACATAAACTAATATTACTCTGAATATTTTTTTAATAAATTAATGTCATTTAAATTAATATTACTCATTAGTTTTTTACATGGCTTTTTAACCTGGAAAGAGAGGAGATTAATTGTTGTAGAGTTGAGAAAATCGCCAATTAAAATCAAATTTCAACTATTCAGAATACACTCTAGCAATTGAACTCGTTTTTGTAATGAGTACTTTGTATAACCAGGAGATGACAATATATAGAGAATTATATATAACTAAATAATTAAAGCGTAGGTTTAGATTTTACCAATTAATGGTCGACGCTATAAATATCAAAAACTAAGTTCTAAAAAATATATTCTTAAAATTTTACGATAATTGAGTTTCGTTCGACGTCACGAAAATCTTCAGCTTTCCTCGCTCTCGCACCTGTTGTGTGAAAAACATTGCTTTATCTTTCTCTTTCTCAATTCTTTCGCACACGTATCTAACAAAAGCAGTGGAAGGATGGGGTATTTGATATTCTTATTTGAGAATTTTTTTGAAAATCAAGGCTATCTCTTCTAATTTAGAATATGAAAGAATCTTCAAACTTAGCAATGTAATGATCAAGGTTATTATTAAAATAATAAAATTTTCTACGTGCAGGTATGCATTATCTTTTTTGATTTATACCTTTCTTGTTTGAAATTTTCCTTTTATATCTTTTGTTAACATTTTTATATTTTTATTTTTTTTATTATTTAAAAATTAAAAAATAACCATAAATTAGGAGAGGAGGTAAGGTAAACTTAGAGCTGCCACATAGCAAAGAGAGTACTTACTTTTAATAAAAATTTAAGACTTAGATTTTAAGTTTTGTTGAGAACTATATATATATATATATATTACAAATCATAATACTAATTTGACAACTATATATTTGATACTTTTTAAAGTATGAGATCTTTTCAGTCTAACAGTTTAAAGTATGCACACAATTTTCTCTCTCTTCAATTTCTATCCTTTGTCTTTTCTCACTAGAGACTTGTCCCTTACTTTTATCTCTCCCTCCCACAAACCGCTGAGACAATCTTGTTTTTTATAAAAATATTAAGAATATTTTAATATAATTTTTTTTAGATTGTAGTTAAATTAGTTTTTTAATATATTCTTACTCGTAACATTTTCTTTATATAAAACTAATTTTAAATTAAATTTGATTAAAAAGTACTTTTGAGCATGGGTTATATATATATATATATATATATATATATATAGAGAGAGAGAGAGAGAGAGAGAGAGAGAGAGAGAGAGAGACCAAGAGAATGGCACCAAAATTGGCAAGTAGCTTGGTGGAATTCCATCTGTAATTATGATGGAAAGTGATTGGATATGAAGTCACTATTTTGAATGGTGGGTATTGACTACATCCCTCTTGCCACTGAAATTGATTGGAAGCTTTGAAATTTTGGAAGGAAATGAGATGGGGAACTAGATGGGGAAAAAGATCTAGAGTCAGGGAGATTTCCACTAGCCATTTGAAAGGGAAAGAAGTGAGGAACAAGCAAGTTGCCTTTATCATCTGGAGCTATATTGCTTATGAAATTTTGATAAATTCCAATGATGGAAAGACTATTCGAGGTCCAGTTTTCAAATTCTTATAAAGTAGTCTTCTACGGTCATTATATTTGTAACGTGGGTCCGATTCAGTCCAAATGAGCCATTTTAATGATTTGAATGACCTGCACAAAGTGTCACATGGAAATTGGCCGACAACAAATGTCAGAAGCTACTTCGACAATCAAATTAGCAGTGGACTTATAAAGAGAAATTATAGATAATCAAACTGACAGAGTTTTAGCTAAAAGAGTATATTTTTTCATACTTCAAGCTTTGAGTTTCATTCCCTTTTATAGGAGCTGGGTGGTGTACCTTCCTCCTAAAGCTCATGATGAACTGGTTTCTTCATAAGCCATGCCCTATGAGTGGCTATGCCAGGCCTAAGCAGGCCGTACTGCCCCGTACAAGCTCGGTCAAATCGTATTTAATATTACTTGCTCGGTTAAGTTACCCTCATTAATGCTCGGAACTTGGCCATACAACTAACGTCATCTTAACTTAGTCATCTCGTCCGTACTCAACCTATAGCCCGGCTGACCACGTGCTTGTCGGCCTTCTGTGGACGGTTGCCCCAATTCTAGTGCGATATCCTGGTATCTAACATCGAAAAATGAGAGAAAATTCTTGGGCTATAAAAGAAAATATTGGACCCTTACATTCAACGAGGCATTTTTTCATGTGGTAGAAATCCTAGCAGAACTCCGCAGTTAAGCGTACTTGGACAAGAACAATGCAAGGATGGATGACCCTTCTGGGAAGAACAATACCACGAGGACTTTGCCCAAAACAGACAATATCATTGCCATGTAAAGGGTCGGGGTGTTACATATGATATCAGAGCTGACTCTCATCACCTCCGAGTGTAGGCCCTTGCCATCTCGCGTGACACGTGGACAGGCTACTGAGTGGGCAGGTCGATAAGGATTGATAGGCTACTGAAGCTGGCAAGCTACTGCACGAGGACGTGCAGCCCTAAGGGGAGTATATTGTGATATCTTGGTATCCTACATCGAAAATGGAGAGATAGTTCCTAGGCTATAAAAGAAAATCTTGGACCCTTACTTTCAACGAGACATTTTTTCAAGTGGTAGAAATCCTAACAGAATTTCACAATTAAGCGTGCTTGGGCGAGAGCAATGCAATGATAGGTGATCCCTTGAAAAAAAATAAAATCGTGAGAGTTTTGTCTAAAATAGACAATATCATTACCATGTAAAAAGTTGAAGTGTTACATCTAGTTTTTGTGGCTCCATATTCCAAGGCCTTCTTTTTTAGATCTCGTTGGATCTTAAGTTAGCTTACCCAAGCTGAATTTAAACCCCCCCTCCAAATCCCATAAGAAATCATTTATGATAAAGAAAGGGGGCTTTATGATTATTTTATGGGTTTACACAATCACCAAAGTTTCTTAATATCAATTGTTTCGTTTTTCTTGATTTTCTTTTCTTTTTTGTGGTTGAGTAGTAAACAATCAATGAATGTTGGATAGTACAAAATTTGACAATTAAACTAACAGTAATATTACAATGATTATTTTAGCCCTATTAGTTTGACAGTTAAGAAGGTGATAGATTGGGTTATATAGAAATAATCCCATTTAGTCCTTTGTTTGGTTTGTGAAATTGAAAGGTGAATTGAAGTATCATATTAATCCTCTTTACTGCTATAATTTTTCTACCTTGGGACTATTACTATATATCCCACCACTCAAGTGGGTTAGGAATCCCTTAACTATTATTATTCCTCTCTTTTTTGTAATTTTATAATATTCTTACTAAAATAGTGTTAAAACAAACAACATCTTATTTATAATCATGTTAAAATAAACAAGGTAATATTTATCTTTATAATTTTCACTATCAGAAAAACACTGCACTAATAATCTAATTCATAATAATTTGATTACTAATAATCCAAATATACTAATTATTTCATAAAAATAATCCTTCAACTAATTAATGAACCCTTATTTTATTAAATCTTATGTATCATCTCATATGTTATTATTATATGAGTTTAATTAGTCCCAGTACCCATGCTTGTTACCAAAGCAATTGTGACAAATCACACAATAAACATAAGAAGGTAAAAAAAGATAATCAATATAGTTTTATTTTCGAAATTATTTGGATATCAGCCAAATACATTTGAAAGCTTTAATAATACCTAAGGGGAGATTGAAACTAGGTTATGGGCTTGAATTCATTGAAATTTAGAGTTCGTTCGACAATATGATTTTAAGTCGATTTTTTAGCTTTAAGTTACGTTAACTTAAAAAGTCAAAAAAATTGTTTGATTGAAAAAATAATAACTTTTAAGCCAAAAATAAACCAAATAAGCTTAATATGAAATTCTATGGTTGCTCTTCAGTCTAAATGAGTTGGGGTATGATTGTTTAGTTAGAATTTGTGTAATTTTATATATAAAAAGATAAAATTAGAAATTGGTATGAGAAAAATCAAAAAACCTAAAAATAAATAGGCTAAAAGTTGAGATTCGAAAAATAAGACTTTTTAGACTTTAAGCTAAAAATTAAAAAATTAACTTTAAACTAACTTAAAATCGACAAAAGCTTAATGGAGCAATTTCTTTTTTCCATCCTTACTCTAGCTATTGATTTAGTTTGACCATGCTGTGCCATGATTTTTAACAATTTTCATTTTTTTTAATGGAATACTATTTATATTCAAGACAATAATAAAATACTAGAAAATGCTTCAATAAAAACCTTATATTTGAGGTGTACCATATGGACTTTATAAGATTGACCACAATATTCGTAATTAAAATCATATTGTTTTATTATTTAAAAACTAAACAAATTCATAATTTAATAACTACACAAATTGGTAATTTTTTTTTTGAGTAATTACAAATCACAAGTATTCATAACTAAAAATCACACAAAGAGACACCCAAGTGGGTGTCGGGTGGGGCCACGACTCCCTCAGATTTTTTATATTTTATTATTTTTATATATTAATTAATATTATTTTATATATAAACAGATCTTTTAATATTTTCCACCAGCCTCTATCCTCTCCAACAATAAGATCACTAATTGTTCTGCCACTGATCACATAATTCATAATATTTTTGGGTCTATATTAATTTGACAATTATTGATTTGAAATTCCATTTAATTCATAATATAAAATTTAAATACTTATAACTTAAGTTATAAAAATTATAAATTGACATATAATACCCCTCAAACATAAAGTGTATTTACTCAACCTAAAATTGAAAAAATAAAAATTACAGTTTTTTGGAGCACCATCACATGCATGGGATGTGGTGGGAAAATATATAGTTTATTTTATTATTTTTATACCAAATGTGGGTGTTTAGAATTACTGGAACTAGTAATTTATAGATAATAACTTGTAATAAAAATTGTAAATATTTGGTAAAAATTATATAAAAGAAGAAGTGGTTAAATTTTATAATAAAAATTATAAATTTTAAAAAAAATTATAATTTACAATTAAAATTAATAATAAAAAAACTAAAAAACTGGATAAAGAAGCTTGGCTAAACACCCTTCACAGTATACTCCATGAGTTGCATTGACTTTTCGAAGCCAAATAATAATCAAACCTATTGAGGGCAAAATGGTAATGTAATGAACTTGATTTGATTAATGAACAAAAAGTTTAAAAAAGCAAAAAAGTTGACTCTTTTATTTATTTATTTGGTAAGGCTTTAAATCTTTTGCCAAATAGCCTATGTAAAATTTTGACATTTTAATTAAAAAAAAAGTAAAAATTAATTTTTTTAAAAACTAAATAGACTTTTCCCTTATTTGGCTTCTCTTTTAAAAGTTGGATTAAAGCTCTCTTTTAAAAGTTGGATTACTTGATATAATAAAAAAATCAATTTGTGTTTCTCTTTCACCCAAAAAAAAATAAAAAACACATTCTCATGTTTAACAAACTTGAAAGTAATTTCATGAAATGAAACTTCTTCACAAAAAAATTCAACTCTCTTATCAATTTTTTTTTTAAAAACAAAAAGATATATATACAGACTTTAAAAAAATTTAAAACATACTAGATATTTTAACAGAAAGTCAAAAAATTTAAAAGACATCTCAAACAATTAAAAGTTACCTCACATAGGCTCTATTTGGGTGACTATCTTATTAGCTTATTTACTTATAAACAAATAAGTCAAAATATAAATAAGTCATTTTGTTTGGATGATACAAATAAGCCACTTCGTTTAAACCACTTTATTTGGGTAATTTTTAGGTTATTTGAGCTTATTTGCTTAAATAAGTCACTTTATTTGGATGATTTTTAAATAATTTTTGATTTATTTGACTTATTAATTTATTGGTCTATTGGTTTAAAATTTATTTTATTTGGTTCGTTTGGATGACGTAATTTATTTTTTGCTTATAAATCAAATAAGCCAATAAACTCGATTATCCAAACATAGCTATTATCTGAAAAAATTTAACTTAAAAAACTGATAATAAAATAAAACAAATTAACTTTTTATATATTTCAAGTGAAACCTTTAATTATTACGTAGCAGTGAGCCAGTGATAAATAATATTCTTCGGTCCAAAGCCAAATCAACCGTGAGAATTGACTAGGGAGGATAGAAGGTTGACACAAACGGCACCGTATCCTCATCCTTTATCTATTTTGGATGACGTCATATCTATTTATTACAGGCTGATTGTTAATTCGAACTTTTTAGTTTTTTTTGACAAAAAAAACAAATACAAAAAATCAATATAATTCATTTGGTAAAAAATTAAAAGGTTAAAAAATTAAGTCAAAATACTAATTTCTAAAATACTCTTTTCACTGTTTTTTTATTATAAAATACAATAATACATTTATAGATAATTTATTTACTATCAAAGTAATTATATATAATTATTATAATCAATCATATAGAGGATAAATACTATTCAATTTAAATAAAAAGTAAAAGCATTAATTTTTTACCCAACTAATTAATTTTAAAAAAATTAGTTTAAAAGTTAATGTACTAAACAGTTTATTTTGAGCTCAATTATCTAGAGTAAAGTATGGGTTTCGAATATCAAGTTCCCAATTTTTCTGTTATTGCTGAAATTAGTAGTTTATAAATCGTAACTTATAGCAGAAGTTGTGAATATTTGATAAAAATTATAATTTGTAACTGAAATAGAAAAAAACGTGATTATTTTTAAGCTCAAATCGCCAAATAATAAAGATCAACTGATTTTGGCTATCAAACGGTAAATCAAGTAGGTTTCAATCTACAATGGCAAGCAAAAAGAACCAAGAACAACCAAATATGAAAAAATGCGCATGGTTTGGCTGATTGCCTACCTCTATAGGAGAGAAGAATCAATCCGGCCACTGTACTCTTTAAATATGAATTACAACATTCACTTCCTACTTAACAGTTTTTGTATTCTCAAACTGAGACTCTCACCGTCTCTCTACATTATCTAATCTCAAAACTGAGCTTCACTATGTGTCTAAGACGTTTCTGAACGTTCTAGTTTCGTTCTCCACGTTCTAGGGTTATTATGAAGACATAAAGCCTTTATATATTATGCCCCCTAAGTTAAAAACTTAACCTTAGCGGCCGCAGCAAAAAATCTGTTCCACGACAGGCCGCTCGAGCAGTCAGTATCCTGAGACCACAATTTGAAAAATCAAAATTTGAGTCAAAAAATCCAATAATCTCCACCTTGGCACAAATTTCTGAACCATCTTTGAAGATCTACCAGCCGCCTCGTCTTGCACTTTTTTTTCGATATAAGTGCTCTACCCTCTTTGAATCTTTAACCTGAATAGACTTTGGCCAAATCCAAACCAGACTTGAATTTGACCTTTTTGTAATTAATGAATTTCTCATTTTTGGACAAACTTATAAACTCTAACTTTTCAGCCTTCTACGAATACTTCACTTTCTCTAACACTACTATTTTGCCCACGAACTATTTCTGTGCTACTTGTAGCTTTCTTGTAAGACAAAAGTTTTTCACTTGACTCTTCCCGCTATTATTAACTTGAATCACCATCACCCGTTTTTTTAGATGAGCTTTTCTGAATAAGCTCCACCTTGACTGTTACACTCTTCTTCTGACTTTCTGACATACTTTGCATGTTAACCAGATCAAGCCCCAAATGTTTATGTCTCGTATCGTCCCTGTTGGAATCAGTCTGTGTGATAATGGAACTCCACCTATCACCGTGTTCCTTATCAAGCTGTAGAGATCATCTACTTTCTGCCCTCTCATGATAACTGGAGATCCTTTGCTAATCTCCATTGTCCCACCATTGTCTATGAACCGATAACCCATACAATTCAACGTTTCCAAATAAACTAATTTTTTTTTCAACCCCGGCACATGTCTGACATTCCCAAAGTTCTTATAACTTCATCGAATATCCTAATTTTGATTGTATCCATTCCAATTAACTAACACACTAAGTCATTCCCCATTAAAATAGTACTTTCGTTGTAAGACTTATAGGAGTAAAACTATTTTCTAAATGGACACATGTGATATAAGCATCATAAGTTTAAAATTCATGACTTTGATAGAGAATTAAAATTTGAGAAAACTAAGCGTACGTCACCATCTGTCTCACCATCTAACGACTCTTTAGCAAAATTGACAGTTTCTACAAGTGCTTTATCCTTCTTCTTTTCCTCTAAATGCTGCTTCAACTGTTGGCACTAACTCTTGTAATGATCAATTTTGTGGCAATAGAAGCATTTAACATCCCTTATTGCACGTGATTTGGACCGAGATCTACTATTGTTGGAATCTTGTTCACCCTATCTACTCATTTTCCTGCTTAACTCAGACTTAGCCACCAGCACGCTTTCTACATCAAATTCACCATCTCTCTTTATCTTTTCATGTGACAAAAGAGCCCCAGTGACATCTTCTAACTTTAAAGTGTCCTTCTCGTACATAAAAGTAGTCACTAGATGATCATAGAAAGTCAGAAGCGATGCTAGAAAAATGAATGCCTCATCCTCATCATCAACCTTCATTCCAAAGCAAGATAACTCTGTACTTTTCTGCATCTATAGTCTATACAATTGCTTTTTCATGCATAACTTGTTGGTCAGGTTCTTCTTTATGTAGAGATCTTTTAACTTCTGCTAGATCTCATGGGTTGTCTCTACATCGAGGACATTATAAATAATCTCGTCTCCCAGATTCAACTAAATCAAACTCATAACCTTGCAATTAAGATCATCCCAATCGTCATCGGTCATCTTCTTTGCCTTTTTTGCCTTACTGAGTAATGCCTTGGATACCCCTTGCTACATCAACAAATCCTTCATCCGCCTCTGCCACAGGAAAAAGTTGTTCTTGCCATTAAAACTTTCAATTTCATACTAGATGTTTGTTGTCTTTACTGTAACTTGTGATTAAGCTAATAACTAGAACTCTGATCTTCCACCATGGTCTTGGATCTTCAACAACCACCAGCTCTGATACTACTTGTTGAGATATTTAGGCTCAAATCCCTAAATAATAAAGATCAACTGATTTTGGCTACCAAACGATAAACTATATAGGCTTCAATCCACAATAACAAGCAAAATGAAATAAGAATAATCAAATGCGCAAGGATGTACGTGATTCAGCTGAATACCTACCTCTATGAGAGAGAAGAATTAATTCACTATACTTTTTAAACACGGACAAGGTTCACTTTCGACCTAACAACTCTGATATCAAAACTGATCCCCACTCTATGTTTAAGACATTTCTAAACATTCTACCTTCGTTCTCCGCGTTCTAGGGTTATGAAGACACAAAAGCCTTACATATTAAGCCCCTAGGTTAAAATTTTAATCCTAACTGTCGTAGCAAAAAACATGTTCTACGATGAACCGTTTGAGCAATCAGTATATCGAGACTAAAATTCGAAAAATTAAAATTTGAGTCAAAAAACCTAACAGTTATAAGTTGTTGTAGAAATTGTGAGTGTTTAAAAAAAATTATAATTTGTAGTTAAAATTAATAATAATAAGCTAAAAGGTACTAACTATAATTTTTCTAAATACCATATTTGAACTACAAAAGATAAGTTTTTTAATAAAGTTCATTTTAATAACGGGAAAGTTATTGAAAGTTCTAAATGACTCGTTCCTATAAAAAATGATGCAATGTGCAGTAATAGTGCAAAACACAATAATCGTATAATAGAACTGCGGTGATGAGAATTCAATTTTTTTATGATTTATTAAGTTTTAGTCTCATTTATTAAGTATGTAAGAATTTTAGTCCTGTCGCATTTTTTGTATTGGTTTTAATTATTTTTTTAAAATTTTATGAATTTTTTTGTCCATTATGCCCTTTAATATTCGTTTCTTCATTTTCCTTTTAAATCCTTTGATTATAAGATATAATATTCCATATAGGAGGTGGTAATATCTTCGGCATATAATCCACGTGATTATAGGATGCAATCAAATATCATGATATCTTCCATGGTAATGAAAAATCTACCAATCCCCTTTATTTTTGGAATCAGTCAACTATCTAGTGCCCCCCTCAACTGCCCCTACTTTGCAGCCCCTCCTCCACCGCCTTTTGTTCGTCCTCCTCCGCCGGCTCCACATCTTCCGTTGTCGCTCATTCTCGTCCTCTGCTCCACTGTCGCCGCTTCTAGATCAGTCTGCGCTGGCCACTTCATGCCACCGCCTTTGCTTCTCTCTACTGTCGCCGCTTCTCACCAAGGCCGACCTTCTAGATGCGGACCACCAGCTCATATCTCGTCGTCGCCGCCGCTGCCGCCACCGCTTCTTACCACCACTGACCACCAGATCTAGATCACCGACTCCAAATCTTACCATCGTCACCGCTTGTTAATTTTCTCTCTCTCTCTCCCTTTGATTTGCATGAGATCTGATCCGCCACCATCTCTCTAATATGGTATTTCTTGTTCACCACCGCCCTTCTTCCTCTTTCTCCTCCACCAACAATAATGATTTTTTTGATACATATTCTCTATACGATCAGTGTGCAACTGTAACAATTATCAATTACAAAATTTGTATTGAATAATTTTGAAAGAACTTATTTGTTGAATACTACTACAATTATCAGTTGCATGTTATTGCTAAATGCGCACAGCTTTCCTAAACCACTGATACATTTTATCAATTTTAAACTATATTATAATAAAATATTGCAACAGATACTTAATACTGATAAATGTATCAATGGCAAATGCGTAGTGAACTAGAGTTGAAATATATCGGTGGTTTATACTCTTTATGAAAATATTTACACTTATCATTGATAATTGTATCAGTGGTCACATTTAATTGCGATGAATTAAAACATATATCAAAACTAATGATTTGTGAATTTAAAAATGTATAAGATTTATGTGTATAATAAAATAATTTTAAAAATATATCATTTGTATGTATTATGACGACGAGTGGTTTCGCCCAATACATACACGCACACAAAAAGAAAGAGATAGAGAGAAAGATTGCTTGATTTAAGGGATAAGTCATCTTTGAAATTTTTTTGAAAAGATTTCAAATCAGAAAAGATAATATCTTTAATATGGATATATTAGACATAATAAAATAATTTTAAATCTAATTGAGACCTAATCTATTAAAAAAAATATTATGACTAAATCTAGTACTACTATAAAAAATAAAAAAAAAACTAAACCCAAAATTTCCCATTTTTTATATGTTGAAACTTCTAACAATCTAAAAATCTAAAATTACAAACTTTGCTTAAAAAATCAAAATAGAAAATAAAGGAAATAGCTATGTAATTACCACTTCTCTTTCGCTTCTTTTTTTTAATAGAAAAGGAAAGGTTACATGATTTTATTTGGTATTGGTTTCTTTTTCGTCTACATGTTTTGTTTTTTTATTTTTAGAGTAAATACAAAACTCATTTTTGCAAAACTATTTTCAAATTGTTTATGGACATTTTTAAAAAAATTAACTTTTAAGAAATTATTAAAAAGATGCTTTAAATTTTTAAAAACTATTTTTTGCTAAAAATGGATGGAGATGAAAACGAGTATTTTCAAACTTTTAGCTTGTGTTCGGATTAAGTTTTTTTTTATGATTTTTTTATCGTAAATATTTTTAACATTAGGTCAAATGAGTGTACTTTCTAAATTTCTCATATCATGAGAAAATAAAAAAATAAATTATTTTTTATCAAAACCTAAACTAAGTTCATATAAAACGAAAAAAAGTCAACTTAAGAAGGTTTTTTAGTTTTTTTTTTTTTACTTTTTTTTTGTTTTTAGTAAACATTTAAAAAATTTAGCCCTAATGGGCATATCTTTAAAATCTTATAATCCCAAGGAATAAAAAAAGTAAAAAACTTAAACTAAAATATAAAAATAAAATTTAAAAATAAAAAAAAGCTTCGAAAAAAATTCACTAAGCTTTTTAGTCCAAACATAAGCTTATTTTTTATATTAAAAAAATAAAAATAATTTTCAGCACACCAATTATTTTTGCGGAAATACTATTCCTCACGAAACATTTGACCGAAATTTTGGACTGAAATTTTAATTTAAATATTCTTATACTTTTATTATGACTAAAAAGATTTTACATATTATGTTTTCTTAATATATTTTTTATAATAAAATTATTTATTTTGTAGTATTTATTAATTTTATTACTAATATAAAAAATTAAGTTAATTGAATAT
>JAOTRH010031259.1:0-21060 GCA_034768845.1 Heliamphora exappendiculata | reverse complement strand
CTCCTAGGGTTTGGATCTTGAGAGATCTTGGCTCCTTGGTGCTTTATCTTCCACCTCCTTGCTCCAAAGCTTGATTTCCATTCTTCATCTCTCCCCATCAAGCCTCAAACTTCAATTTTCATGGTAGAGGATTAGGGTTTCATAAGAGAGGTGGGTTTCTCTCACTCTCTCTCTAGAATGGAAAAAGAAGAGAAGGGGGAATGAGAAATCAAAAAGGGGCTCACGTGGGTCAAGTGTGTGTGTACACACACATATATAAAAACCCCAAAATAACTCCAATGTTCGAGAATGCTCTAATCATATCTCGATAGTCTGCTCATGCGGACTCCCACCGCTCGAGCTGTGACCCCTGAAGGTGAATTTCACGAATTTTCTTAAATTTTAACTTAAACCTCCAACTTTGCTCACATTTAAATATTTTGAATTATCCATTAAGTAGCCATATCAATTTCGTTCGTTACCTTGTACCTCAATTTCACTTTCATATATTACTAATTAACAAACAAAAACTTTATAGCCCCCGTGCCCAAATTTATTTTGATCTCTTCTCTCACTGAAAATATGAAAAATAAAATAAACATGTACCGGGTCTCTACAACTTTCTTCCCTTTTTGGGAATTTTGTCTCCGAAATTCGTCTCAAGTTACACTAAACCTTCCCTTAATCTTAATATATGTTCTCACACTTCACTAGTCGCTCAGTCCTCATAGCCTCTTTCTTAGTCTGCAATCCTGATCGTTCTTTCAAGACGATATGACTCAAGAATGTTAACACGCCTCTATCCCCCCCCAAAAAAAATGTTATACAGTCATCAAGCTTGCCTCCCAAACACCAATATCTCATAAACATTAGAATCATCAATCTACATCGAATTATACTCTTATCGGGCTTGACAAATCTTAAAATGGTTCATCATTTAATGCGACACCAATTCTTACCCGAAGTTAATACCAGAGCTGAAGTCACCCACTCCTGTATTAATCACCTATTATCTCTCCATGACCGCCATTACACGTCTCATACACGTTCCTGAAAATTAAACAATCTCAACCATATCATTAGGCGTCATAGGGATTTACCATCATAAAGTTTCTTCCAACTTCATCGAATTATGGTCTAACTCACGACTGCACTTCAATGTATACTGACGGTTACTCCTCCAACCCAAACACATGTTGCCAAACTCGGACAGTATTCACAAGGGTTTCACGTATTACCCTAAATTCACCCATGCTCTTACGGTGAACTAATCACCACAAATTCAAAACCAGATCATTACTTGCACTGCATTACTCCAGTTCCTCAATCATCGAAATGAAACCAACACTACCACCTGAATCTCGTGAATCACTAAGAATGAGCACTTCACATGAATCAAAGTCCCATAATTGTACACTTACCCATATAAAATTGCATCACATCCTTCATCATGATGTCATGCGCATATCCATCAGTCCTTCAAGTCTACCATGCTTTAGATTAAACAAGTTATAATCTTCTATATTTATATTGCCTCTACCCATCAACATTATAATACGCATTGGCATCGTTCCTTCGAATGGTCGAACCAGTCCCCGCACTTTGAGAATTCTGAGAAATCCAAAGCTCCAAATAGAACACAACCCCAAACTCACAAGAGTCTATCAAAACCCAACATGCGAATATTTTAGTTGCAAGGTCTCAACAAATTTTTTTTCCACTTTGCTATGGGCTAAAGGTACACCCTTGTCACGCCCCAAAATCTGGGGTCACGTGAAAATTTAACAAACACTAGTTTTATGAAAATATAGGTTTTCATACATTTAAATTCGCTTGTTGAAATCAATGGAATACCCAATAAAATGATCTCTCATAAATAAATAACATACAGTTCCAACATGCATACGATATATCGCCTTATGGCGTACACAATCTGCCTTCAGGAACAGGCATACCAAAAAGAGAAAACTATAAAAGTCTTCTGCCACCATGGACACCACCAAAGCTACTCCTCATCCACATCATCATCACCTGAAAATGATTTTACAAAAAATTTCACCCGTGAGCCGAAGCCCAATAGAAACAGACAATAAGCTGTAAAGCAAGAAATATGCAATCATACAGGGTGGGAGCTAAACTCAACCACAGAACCCAAAACGGTTTTGCACAAACCCCAAGTTTTTCCACCAGACTACACAAGTCTCCCAAAACGATTTTACTTCATAAAACCCATGTTTTCATCCTTCAAACCAGGTATTGCAACTAATGCAAATGATCAACCACAGTTAAAAAAAATAATAATAAAAAATATTATTCCCTCGTAGAATGTACCATTGCGAAAAAGATGATTATGATCATATGTATCGACTCCATTACAAGGGGATAGATGAAACAACTAGAGACTCCGACTCATTACCTAGTTCCAGCATCTCTCAAAACCTGCTAGGTAATGACAAGTTCTACACGGAGCACCATAACGAACCACTTAATTTATAGGCGACAACCCGAGGGAACTAAGCACCCAACCGTCTCAATTTACGGGGACTAACTCGAAGGACCTGAGTACGCACGTTTTCGGATTTACACCGAGGGTAACTCGTGCCAAATACACGTTATCCCGGTACTTCTAGATAATCATCTAAAATTTGAACCGTAGCTCAACTGTGAAAATATTTCACATATATACGTTATATATGTATATACAGATCTATCCATCAACATGGAGATCAACAAAACCTTTTCAAAATATTTTTCAGAAAAATAGTTATACAATACATGTTTAAACAAGAGATCCAATCTATGAACCATGGAGATCAAACAAAATATTTTCAAAATATTTTTTTCCATTTTTAACAAAACGTTTAAAAACTCGAGACTCAACTCCAAGAGTTAGCTCCAAACCTCCAAAACATGATTTGTCAAAATTTTTCATACAACCTCTATTTTTATCATTTTTAAGAACACCATTTGAAAACCCAACACCCACATGTTCAATATCATGTAATAAACTAAGAAAAGCATAAAACATGTTTTTTACCCCAACAAACAAGGTTTAAACATAAAACATGATATATAAACATTTCAACCGATGAAAAAGCATATAACTGCACGTAGCATAACTGGTCAACCGTCACTGTCACGTCCCGACACTTGGGTCGTATAAAACACCCATAAACAAACTCCACAGGAACATGAAATTTGATACAATAGTTCCACTAAGGATGAAAAATAACCTTTTCCAACACATTCGGCCAAAAACAGGTGAAAAACAGATAAGAAATCTTGATATACCCTCACTCTTTTGGTCATAACTTTTTTTACAAAAGGAATTTTATTGTGAGAGAGGTTCCATTGGAAAGAAGACTTCCGGGGCTTCAGTTTGAACACAAAAATGACCCAATTTTGAGTCCGAATGAGAGAGATATGATAAAAAAGGAAAAAAATAGTCATGCGGACCTGGCGCTCACGAAGCGCTCGCAGAGTGCTTGAGCGCCTCACCATTAGTGAGCAGCGCTCGCTAGGCGCCTGAGCGCCCTTCAGCTGTACTGAATCTCCAGAACGTCCTTGTTATGAGTTTTTTTTCTTTAAAACAAGTTTTTCAACTCCAAAAACATGTACAAACTCAAAATCAAAGCCTCTAACCACCTATTTTGATACTCACGGGTATAACCAAACCCAAAACAACCTCAAAGCCTCGAAAAGAACTCTCAAAAATGGTTTTAAACTAAAAACCCAATTTCTCGAACATGAACACCTTTTTCATGCGTTTTAAATGGTAAAACAACATATAATTACATATATGACCCTTATACAGCAGTAGAATCTAGAATCCTACCCCATTTGGTCAAAAATTTGATGCCTCGATCTTCGTGCAAATTTGAGCTTTGTCAAAATTAAATTCTGTCTGGATAGATGCATAAACCACGAAGCCAAAAGCAAGGATCCGCTGTTGGATCGTTGAAAATCGAGCCCCGGGCCCCCGAGAAGTTAGAGAGAAGGCAGAGAGAATTTTGAAAATACTTAGTCGCTAAATTTTGAAAATATCTAACGCTAGATATTTATAAGCCTCCAAAATATCTCTCTTTTTTTAAATTTGCACAGAAATTCCCTACAACCCCGGGAAGCAACCTCGCATGCTCAGATATATTCAATCATGCGTCAAAACGCATATAAATATGCTGTTGTAAAAATAATAAACAACACGTCGAAACATCGCAAAAATTAAAACGGGTCAGGGTCTCACAACTCTCTCCCTCTTAAAGGAATTTCGTCCCTAAAATTCAACACTGAAACTCAATCCAATCACTGCCCTGCAACTATCAACAATCTCTGATGCAAACCCAACAACACTACACAACAACAGAAAAGCCCCAGCAACTGAAAACCCAAACCTGTCGTCATACGAGGAAAACACGACTAGAAGATTCAATATCCACACAAACTGCCCACACGTGCAAGTCTCACTGACATCACTGCCATCCAGGAAACATCTTTGAAACACCGGATCAAAATCCAGCTCACACTACCAATCCTCAAAACCTGATTCTCGCCGAACTCAAACCACTCGGCGATAACACATCACATAAGACTAATCCGTCATGGAACCTGTTCCTGAACACTCTCTATTCCAAAACATAGAGACTACCACTTCTTTCCCACTTCCACAAACTGGCTCAATCGCATCTCGCAATACACACCAAGGACCATCTCCGCAAGTCCAACACGCAGCATTGAACTCCGACATCGATCACAAGGAGTCACAAACTCCACACTCAAACTTTACCCAAGTACTGACGATCACCAGACGACCAAAGGCTTTGATACCACGTTATCACCTTGTCGATGCCGACATCTCCATCACTGAAGTTGTCATGTCACCGATCCACGAACAACAACATAAACACGCGAGATATCAGGTGGTACACCATTATCTGGTGGTACACCCTCAAACCGTCTTTCCCAATCTGATCTTTCATCACAAACTACTATTCCCACCCAGGTGAGACATCAGGTGGTACACCATTGTCTGGGATAAGGTTTCACACAACTGAAAACTGACCTAGCATCATAGCCACAAAGTCACCTGACTATCTGACTCCAGCGAGTCACTCGACCAAACACGTCACGCAGATAGAACATCAAATAGGTATCCAACAACCTATGCAAACCCGACCATGCCTCCCGTGTAACCGCACAGCATTACACATCTCAGCGTCTCGCTATCCAATTACTGATACGAAAACTCCAGATCAACCACAAATTAAACAAGATTGCTGTCGTCCGATAAAGCAAACACGATGATCATCATCTAACATTGACCCCAACGTAGAAGACATACATCAACCCCTTGAGTCCCCAGACTCGTTCATCGAGTAACTAACCTAGACTTGCATCTTACACTTAGCAATTTTCTCACATCTAGAACCCACATGACCCTTCCGTTCCCAACTAAACAATAGCATTTGTCTGAACTGGCCACGCCAATCAAGGCTTCTCCACCATCATACTCTCGAAACCACCTTCTATACGAGCAACTGTTATACCAAAGCACAATAATTACCACAGTCGATAACCACTCATCGACTCCAAGAACTCTAAACAGTTCCAAGTCCTGAACAAGACCCAAGCCAGACTGACAAAAGTCTACCAAAAATCCACTATAGGCATACCACAGCTGCACTGTTCTGACAAAATTCCCGCTCTGTCATGAGCTAAAAGCACAACCATACACACACAATAGTCAACGATCGATAACTGATCACTGCCACGGAACTCTATATATCAACACCGACGCCCTTATCAATTAGCATCCCTGGTCTAACAACTCGACCTCACAGGGAACACAACCCTACTGGTTCAACCATCCGTTGAAACCATACTGACTAGGTTACCACAACCTATCATATGTGCCACACCCATACATACTCTTTTACGGTCTTTTACCGTGGGAAAATACCAACGCCATCATGCAATTCCTTATGGTTCCTAACCGCGGGAGCAATCGGATCCCAGGTCACACACACAGACGTTCAGATATAGAGCGTCCTGCACCACGCATCGAAACCACGAAGAATCCACCTTATAATCACCCAATCACGGCGATACAAGTTCTCGATCGACTCATAACATGGGTCAGAACACGAGTCACAACACGGGTCAGAACCAATCAAGAATCTGGCATCTTCATCCAACCGAGATGAAACAACTCGCACCAGACAATAGTCTACAAGACAATTATCTACAAAAAAACTCACTTTCTCCTTCCATCCAAAGGAAAGAAAAGGGCTAATAAGAAACCATGACCCAACCTCAGCGTACTGCCATCATACTCCCAGTACTCATCACTACTTAGCCTCTACAAACTCCGTAAGTCCTACCTCGAGGCCATTTTGACTATAGTCACACAGCTACTGTCAACTCCGATCACGGCACTCAGACCATCAGCTACACCAAACTCTCAACTCTCAATCCTTATGCACGCATATGCACACCATCAATCTGCATACCTGGTACCACAGCTCCCATGGCGCTCAAAACCTCACTTTAGAAGGTTACGCCTACTCATCTAACTCCTACTAGATGAACCATAATCACGTCATGGTCTCAAGCCTGCTGTCCAAGGCACAGCTCCAAACAAAGGGCAACCCAATCTAGAAACCTCTCTTCCAGAGTTACTGATAACTCCCACAACCATGCAGATACCTTTTGCACTTCCGTTCTCAAAACACACATCAATCACAAGCATCGCACCCTACGATTTCTCACCTATCACCCCATGCCAGGAAAACCACACGGTCCATCACTGAACCTCATTACTCCACACTTTGCTCCCATGGGCGAACAACATACCCATATCTGAACTTAAGGTAGAACACAAACAACTACCGGGCATATCACACTCGGGATACATCATCTTAGTGCTAAGCCAACCACATGCACTCAGCATGGTTCCCAAACACGATCTCCTACTCACTAGGATCTCGACCAAACCACGAACCTGCATTCTTGTAGGAATCTCACAGAACTTATACTCGTCGCAAGATGAAATCAGAGCCTGAACCCTTACACATTCTAACACAACCGCGACCCATGCTTACTCCCAACATATCTATAACTCGTACCCATTCCCATATCCTTGAGCTCACTCAATCGGAACTCAAGTCTCAACCTGAAGGAGGTTTACAATGTCCAAGGTCATCAGAACTGCTCAGACTACCAACAACATCCTGCTTAAGGAATATCTCCAGAACCACTCACATTCTGCTATTTCCACATACACCCGACCAAGGATTACTACGCTCCCACCCGCTATGTTCCCGTCCATACCTCACCCTAAGTACACGGCTCATCACATAGCATGGCTCAAGACATACCTAATCCATTATACGGCCAAACTCGACTCACTTATGAGTTCCACAACATACCAGGCGCTCGACGTTCAACCCGTAATCGTACATTTGCAACTGATAACAACCGAGTCGCACATGACCAAACCCAAACCACGGTCTTGTTGTCTCTAAGGGGTGTACAGGTTATATAAAAGAAAAACATGAGACACAAAAACCTAAGATCAATTTATCATGTTATCTCTACCACATACCACATAATCATGCTAACACATAGCCACAACGATTATGCAGACATAACACCGATACCGAGAAGAATCGACAAGAATGACGAGTCACTTTGGACAACCCACTTAGATTTATTGCTAGAAATCACGCCCACGAAACACGTTTCTAACTTAGCTCCCAAGTTTGTTAATCCAAACACAAGACTAATAAATCCTAAGGTCCAACCTTCATACTCACGCATACACAATCAACCTTACCAGGTGATAAACCTCTTTTCCCATGGCTTTTAGGTATTCGAACCTAGAGCTCTGATACCAAGTTGTCACGCCCAAAAATCTGGAGTCACGTGAAAATTCACCAAACACCAGTTTTATGAAAATATAGGTTTTCATACATTTAAATCTGCCTGTTAAACCAATGGAATACCCAACAAAAGGATCTCTTATGAATAAATAACATACAGTTCCAACATGCATACGATATATCGCCTTATGGCGTACACAATTTGCCTTCAGGAACAGGCATACTAAAAAGAGAAAACTATAAAAGTCTTCTACCACCACGGGCACCACCAAAGCTACTCCTCATCCACATCATCATCACCTAAAAATGATTTTACAAAAAATCTCACCCATGAGCCGAAGCCCAATAGAAACAGACAATAAGCTGTAAAGCAGAAAATATGCAATCATATAGCGCGGGAGCTAAACGTAACCACAGAACCCAAGTTTTCCCATCAGACTACACAAGTCTCCCAAAACGGTTTTACTTCATAAAACATATGTTTTCATCCTTCTAACCAGGTATTACAACTAATGCAAATGATCAACCACAGTTAAGGACAAACAGTAATAAAAAACATTATTCTCTTGCGGAATGTACCATCGCGGAAAAGATGATTATGATCCTATGTACCGACTCCATCACAAGGGGATAGAGGTAACAACTATAGACTCCTGCCCATTACCTAGTTTCAGCATCTCTCAAGACTTGCTAGGTAATTATAAGTTCTATACAGAGCACCATAACGAACCACTTAATTTACGGGCGACAACCCGAGGGAACGAAGCACCTAACCATCTCAATTTACGAGGACTAACCCAAAGGACCTGAGTACCTACACTGCGCACATTTCTTGACTTACACCGAGGGCAACTCGTGCCAAATATACGTCATCCTGGTACATCTAGATAATCATATAAAAACTGAATCGTAGAACAACTACGAAAATATTTCACAAATATATATTATACATGTATATACAGATCCATCCATCAACATGGAGATCAACAAAATCTATCCAAAATGTTTTTCAGAAAAATAGTTACAAAACACATGTATAAACAAGAGATCCAATCCATGAACCATGGAGATCAAACAAAATATTTTCAAAATATTTTTCTCCATTTCCAACAAAATGTTTAAAAACCTGAGACTCAACCCCAAGGGTTAGTTCCAAACCTCCAAAACATGATTTGTCGAGATTTTTCATACAACCGCCATTTCTACCGTTTTCAAAAATACCATTCGAAAACCCAACACCCACAAGTTCAATATCATGTAATAAATCAAGAAAAGCATAAAACATGCTTTTTACCCCAACAAACAAGGCTTAAACATAAAACATGATATATAAACATTTCAACCGATGAAAAAGCATATAACTGCACGTAGTGTAACTGGTCCACCGTCACTGTCACGTCCTGTCACTTGGGTCACATAAAACACCCATAAAAAAACTCCCTAGGAACATGAAATTTGAGAAAAAGTTCCACTAAGGATGAAAAATAACCTTTTCCAACACATTCGGCCAAAAACGGGTGAAAACGGTTAAGAAATCTTGATATACCCTCACTCTTTTGGTCATAAATTTTTCTACAAAAATAATTTTATTGTAAGAGAGGTTCCATTGGAAAGAAGACTTCCGGGGCTTCAATTTAAACACAAAAATGACCAAATTCCGTGTCCGGATGAGGGAGATATGATCAAAAGAAAGAGGCCAAAAAACAATCCTGCGGACCTGGTGCTCGTGAAGCGGTCGCAGAGCACTTGAGCACCTCACCACTAGTGAGCAGCGCTCGCTAGTCACCCGCTAGGTGCTTGAGCGCCCTTCAGCGTGGACTGAAGCTCCAGAACGTCACTGTTCTGAGTTTTTTGCTTTAAAACAAGTTTTTCAACTCCCAAAACATGTATAAACCCAAAATTAAAGCCTCTAACCACCTATTTTGATACTCACAGGTATAACCAAACCCAAAACAACCTCAAAGCCTCGAAAGGAACTCTCAAAATATGATTTCTTCCAACCGAAACGACGAAAAATGGTTTTTAACCAAAAATCCAATTTCTCGAACGTAAACACCTTTTTCATGCATTTTTAAACGGTAAAACGACATATAATTACATATATCACCCTTATACAGCCGTAGAATCTAGAATCCTATCTTGTTGTTCAAAAATCTGATGCCTCAATCTACGTGCAAATTCGAGCTTCGTCGAAATTAAATTCTGTCTGGATGGATACGTAGACCACGAAGCCAAAAGCAAGAATTCGCTGTTGGATCGTTGCAAATCGAGCCCCGGGCTCCCGAGAAGTTGGAGAGAAGGCAGAGAGAATTTTGAGAAAACTTAGTCGCTAAATTTTGAAAATATCTTTTGAAAATATCTAACGTCAGATATTTATAGGCCTCCAAAATATTTTTTTTTATTTTTGAAATTCGCATAGAAACTCTCTATAACCCCGGGAAGCAACCCCGCATGCTCATATATATTCAATCATGCATCAAAACGCATATAAATATATTGTTGTAAAAACAATAAACAACATGTTGAAACATCACAAAAATTAAAACGGGTCAGGGTCTCACACCCATATCCACATAATTCAGAACAAACAGCATACAATGATTACCGATTCTCAATTAATCAATGTAGAAAAGACTCTATGCCCCAACACTAACTTCCTTGCCTACAAGACAATCACTCTTGGAAAAGAAATGAAGGAAATGAAAAAATAAAACTATATTACAAGGAAAAGAAAATAAAGTTACATTACATGAAAAAGGAAATAAAAAAAGAAATAAAATGTTAAAAAGAGAAAATAAAGCTACATTACAATTAGAAGAAAATAAAGCTACACTACATGGAAAGAAAAATAAAAAAAGAAATAAAATGCTAAAAAGGAAAATTACACTACTGTAAAAAAAAAAGGAAAATAAAGGCTAATGAAAGGACAATAATATTTAAAAGAAGAGGGCATTGAATTAATATTACAAGAAAAATAAATAAATAATAAAAAAAGGAATGTTAGAATAATATGAGAAATTAAATACAACTAAAATGTGAAATGTAATATTAATTACTACATTAACATAAATGTAAGTGCATTATTATAACAATTAACAATACTAATAAGTTATAATTGACAAAATATATTAGCATTATTTTGATGAATGAATAAAAAAAAAATACAATGTGCTTAGTGTGAATGTTTAAACTAAGCAATTAATTAAAAAAATTAAACTAAATAAAGCAATTTAAACAATAAATAAGGTTAATTACGTAAACAAAAAAAATGCACAAATTAAAATTGAAAGTTAACCCGATTACTCCAAGAAAGAAGAAATAGAGTTTAGAAGGATCGAGAATCCAAACGAGGTACCTAGATTGTCGGGGAATCCTCAAGTCGGGAATGCGCTTCAATGGCCCAATCCTCAGGTGGTGATCAAAGCAAAGCTTCAATGTAGGCGTTGAAGGTTCGGACCTCGGTATCTCAGTAGGGCTTTGGCGTCGGGGCTTGGAATTGCTCGACAACTCGGCATAACTTTTCTCTCAAAACCTCGCACTAATTTTCTGTCCCTAAAAACGTACCAGAGGTACGGTATTTATAGAGTTCATCAACCAATGAGGTACTGCCACGTTTTAAGACATGTCAGGCCATTTGGAGATGGCGGTCACTAGGTTCAAAATGACAGTTGCCAGGTTCAAAAGAAGTTCCACAAGGTTCTATTGGCGGTGGCCATAATGCAAGTTGGCGACTGCCAGGTTTAAGGCAGCGATCGCCACTTTTGGTTAGAGTTTCTAAGAGATTCTATTGGTGGTCGCCTCAATTAACATGGCGGTCGCCTTATTTGGACAGCAAGTTTTGATGGTTTGAAAAAATTTCATTGGTTTAAAAGTTTCGGGTTCAAATACCGAGCTTGGATCACTTCTTAAGAATCGAACTGAAGCACTATTTCACCTGTTTTCAACATTGGATTCACCTAAAATTAGGCGGTGTCAAATTGGGTTGTCTATAGTTGCTCCTCTTTGATATAACTTACATAGCAACACGTGAAGCAAGTTATATGAAAGTCCCAAAGACAACAACCATTTGACCGAGCCATCAATCTTAGGCCACAAATGCATAAGAATGCATATGATATTAGTCGTACTCGAATTTTCATCGAGCTTCCTACGTATCCCCTTTACTAGGGATAAGATCATAACGTAGTTGATGAGGCAAAATGCAAGATAAGAAAAATGATGCATGAAAAGTATAGTGTGATGTAATGCGAGTCAGTTTAAGGACATGAAGAAAACCGACGAGCCAGTTTAGGGTCATGAGAAGGACCAACAAGCCAGTGTATGGTCATGAGGAGGACCGATGAGTCAGTTTAGGATCGTGAGTAGGATCGAGGAGTCAGTTTAGGGTCATGAAGATGACCGACAAGAAAAACGTCAAATTGATAGGACGAGTTAAAATCTAAAAATTCGGGATAAAAGCAAGGTAAAATAACTAAAAGCCAAGTTACGATTTAAAAATTAAATTTACCGGAAAGGATAATCACGAATTAATTGGTCGAGTTAAGATCTAAAAATTTAAGGCGTGGGATAAAAATATTTAAAAGTCAAATTACGATTTAAAATTAAATTTATCGAAAACAAATTATAATGAAAAATTATTTTTGGAATAAAAAACGTAAGTTAAAGAAAATTATTTCTTTAAACAAACAAGATTTTCTTAAAGAAAAATTTAGAAAAACTCACAAAATAAGAAAAATTATTTTATTTTATGAAAATCATCATTTTTTTACAATAAACAAAACACGTATGAATAAAATAAACACGCATAAAATAAAAGACCCCCAAACAAACCCTTCAAACACCCACGACATGACCGTTGGACAGCCTGGCGAGCCGTTTTCCCCTTTGACATGGTGGTCGCCATTATCAAAACCCTTCGAATATGGCGGTCGTCGGATAAGATCTCCTTGAACCTGGCGGTCGCCATAAAACTCTTGGGAAACCAAGCGGTCACCAACATTGAAGATGGAGACCGCCACCTCTAAGCGTGCATAAGGCCTTCAAGGATGCGCGGGTTGGTTTCATTCTTCACTTTTCACTCTCTCTCTAGCCTTCAAACGCTCTCAACTCTCTTTCTTGCTTTTTCTCGTCTCTTAGCATTTTCTCTTAGCCTTTTGTTCATCCGTGCTTTCTAGCTTTCACATGATGTTCACCCTATTGTTCGTGATTCCTTTTCTCTTCATGGCCAGCCAAGGCCAGGGAGACAACGACCTTGAGGCACGACAGGGCCCCTCTGCCACTAGGAGCTCCTCCATGGGGACTCTCGGGGGTACGCCCGCTAGCTTTCCTACTGGCGGGGTTACTTCCACGCAGCCCACTGCTGTGATGGGTGCCCTATTCTCGAGGCGGAGGGTGCTTCTCACCAGGCTACTGAGGAGGCCCGGGCAGCTGCTGAGGCACTGACTGCTACGAATGCTGCTGCTGAGGTCGTTGTGGCTGATTTCTTGGATCCTGATGCTAAAGAGGGTCATCCGGCGCATTTCGACCCACATACATACGCTCCACTACCTCATCGCGTAGTTCCACGCGGGATGAGACGCTACGAGCCTCCCGCTAATGCAGTTGCTGCTGACGTTCTTTTGCGGGAGCTTGACCACTATATTTCTTGCTGGCGACCTTCGGTATGTTCCCTTTCCTCACTATCTTTAATACCAAAGGATGATATATCGAACGTAGACGCATGCCTAGGATTCCCCAGATGATATGATAATGTGTTTTGAACAAACAATGAAATGGGCAATTATTTTTGTGAAAAGTACTAAATAAAAATATTGAATTTTTTTAGGAAGAACATAAAAAATTAAAAGGGGGCTTTCATTTTTTATTTTTTTTATGGGGAATGAAAACTAAAGGGGTAATTTTTATCAAAAATCTCAAAATTAGAGGTAATTTTGTCAAAAAATTTTAAATAAAGCAAATTTTCCAAAATCACAAACTCTAGAAATCTAAGGGGTATTTTTTTTTTGAAAATCTAGAAAATCAGAAAAACAACTGGAAATTCTTAGAAAATTTTAGAAAAATCATAGAAAAACTTTTTAAAAAATCCTAGAAAAAAGTTTAGAATTTTGAGGAAAATTTTTAGAAAATCCTGAAAATTTTTAGAGAAATTCAAGAAAATGTAAGAAATTTTTAGAAAATTTCTAAAAATTTTAGCAAAATCCTTCTATAAGATTGGAGTAAATTTTAAGAAAAATTCTAAAATTTTTTTTAGAAATCTTTAGAAAATCCTAAAAATTTTAGAAAGTTCATGAAAGATTTTTTTTATATATTTTTAAAATTTTTATTTATTATTTTATTTTTTTATTTTTATTTTTATTTTTTTTTATAGAAAATTATAGAAAATTTAAGAAAAATTTTGAAAAATTCTAGAAATATTTAGAAAATCTTCGGAAAATTCTAAGAAAATCCTCAAAAATTTTTAGGAAGATTTTTTTGCCTTTTTTTTAGAGGATTTGGGCAAATTTTTAAAAATTTCTAGAAAATTATTCCTAAAAGGTTAGGGTAAAAGGGGCAGGATACAAATATCAAAGGGAGGAGAGGGATTTCATTTTTATTTTTTTTTATTTTTTATTTTTCTATTATTTTATTATTATTATTTTTATTTTTGTAAATAATGAGTATCTCAAAATAATAGAATTTTGCCTGGTGCGCCGCTTTTCTCTCACAAGAAGAACCCAAAAATATAAATGATGCACTAGAAGATGAATCTTGAATAATAGCCATGCAAGAAGAATTAAACTAATTTAAAAGATATGATGTTTGGAGTTTAGTTCATAGGACTAAAGATCATATAATAATTAGAACTAAATTGGTATTTAAAAATAAAAAGGATAAATATAGTATTGTTGTCCGAAACAAGGTTAGGCTAGTTGCACAAGGCAATAATCAAGAAGAATGAATTGACTTTGAAAAACTTATGCACCTGTAGTTAGGATGGAAGCCATTCGTATGTTATTAGCATATGCATCCTTTAGGAATTTTAAACTTTTTCAAATGGATGTAAAAAGTGCTTTTCTAAATGGGTTTATAAATGAGAAAGTGCATGTTGAACAACCACCTTGTTTTGAAGATTATCATTACCCAAATCATGTATTGAAACTAACAAAATCTTTGTATGGTATAAAACAAGTTCCTTTAGCTTGGTATGAAAGGTTAAATAATTTTTTTATTAGAAAATGGATTTGCAAGAGAAAAAATTGATACAACTTTGTTCATCAAAACAAACAAAGAAGATATGCTTATTGTGCAAATATACATAGAGGATATATTTTTTGTGCTACTAATGAAAAATTGTGCAAGAAATTTTCTTTGTGTATGCAAAAAGAGTTCGAGATGAGCATGATGGGAGAGCTCACATTCTTCCTTAGACTCCAAATCAAGCAAGCAAAGAATGGAACCTTCATCAACCAATTCAAGTATGTACGTGAATTGTTCAAACGCTTCAACATGGAAGACGAAATTTTTTTGAAAACTCTAGTGAGTCCCTCAATCAAACTTGACAAAGACGAGCAAGGAAAATCGATAGATACTAAGCTCTACCGAGGTATGATTGGTAGTTTATTGTATTTAACTGCAAGTAAACCTGACATAATGTTTAGTGTGTGTATGTGTGCACGATAACAAGAATATCCTAAAGAATCATACTTAATCGCTGTAAAAAGAATTCTAATATATTTAATTAGCACCATAGACATAGGTTTATGGTATCCTAAGTTCACATCCTTTGAAATGATTTGTTATTTAGATGCAAATTTTGCTGGTTGCACAATTGACCTCAAAAGCACTAGTGGCACTTGTCATTTCCTAGGTAAATCACTTGTTTCATGGTTTTCTAAAAAATAAAATTTTGTAACCTTATCTACCGCTGAAGTCGAATATGTGGCTGCGACTAATTGTTGTGCACAAATTTTACACATGAAACAACAACTTCAAGACTTTAAATTAAAATACGATGTTGTACCGATTAACTGTGATAATACAAGTGTAATAAATATTTCTAAAAATTTAATTTTGCATTCACAAACAAAACATCTTGAGATAAGACACCATTTTTTGGTGATCATGTACAAAGAGGTGATATTCTTTTAGAATTTGTATGCACTAGTGAGCAATGGGTGGACATTTTTACTAAACCACTAAATAAGGAAAAATTTATTATAATACGAAGAGAATTGGGCCTAATGCATGTGCGTGAGGTTGCATGATTTATTGAAAAGAATTTTTAAAATAAATAAACTCATTTTTTTCTTAAGGTAACTGAATAGGTCTTGTATCGTGCAAAAAAAAAGGGCCAAAGGGCACTATCCAGTCGATTGATCACCGATCCAGTCAACTGAACCGTTAGGGATTTAAAAACCTAGGGCACAGAATGCCATTTCACTTCTGTCCTTTTATTCCCACTCTCGACTTCTCTCTCATAGGGCTCGAAATTACTTGTCTTCTCACTCAAAGGGGTTCCATTTCATTTTAATCCCACATACAATTACTTTAAACCCCTTAATCTCACTTTTTCTTCTCAAAATCCTTCCATGGCTTCAAGAACTAGAGGCGGTAAAGGCAAATCAATTGCACGAGAGGAAACAACTGATGAAACAGAAAATTTGTTCTCCACAAGCCAAGGCGAGACTCTCTACAAGAATCATCTCCAATCTCTCGACCCTATTTTTGGTAAAATTCTAAACATGCGCTTCATGGATTTTTATTTTCCTCACATCTTTTGCCTTACAGCTAAGCTTGGTTGGGGACCATATGTTTTCTATCAATCCAAATGTGTTTATCCCTAACTTACTCGTTTATTTTACGCCAATCTTGTCAAAGAAAATCCAACCCATCCCGATGATCATTACATTCATCTTGCTACTTATCTTCATGGAAAAACATACCGCTTTACTGATCAAAAGATTGCACGCCTTTTTGGCATGGGTAGAGGTGATTTTGTATGTTAACAAATTTCCTCTTCATCATGGATCATGGCCCACGAATTCACTCCCGAAACATTTTTACCCATGATCATGAATGAACCCCCTCTAAATTTTGCTCTCACCCCATCTTACTCCCAACTCACACTTGAGGCTAAAATTTTACATCTTATCATTACTTATATTATATTGCCTTATAGTGGATCTCGCACCAACATTTCATATCTTGACTGCTTTATTTTATGGTGCATCTTCATGAAAAAATGCCTCGACCTTCCATCTCTAATATGTCAATGGATGCTTTCGAAAGAAAGTACTAAACGATATACTCTTCCTTATGGAGGTTTTCTCACATCTCTTTTTGAGTCTTTTGGGTTTTCCTCCTCTCCTTCCAATTTCCTTAGCCTCAAAGCTTCTGACTTTCTCACTGCTACCACCCTAAAGCAAATGGGCTATCGTCTCCAAAATGGTGAATGGAAACACAAGACTCATAGGGACGCACCTCCTGTTGTGTAAGGAGACGAGGATGAGGATGCCGCCTTTGCATAGGCTGATGCACCTTCTCTTACTACTCCTCCATCTGGTCCTACTGCTACTGCTACTCCTGCTCCTACCCTTGATCCATCCACTCAATCTTTTTTAAAGAAAATGGTAAAGTCGTTCACAAAGCAGGTTAACAAATAGTTTGCACAGGTCCACGCTCGCCTTACTCGCATTGAGGATGCTTTAATCATTCCTCCTTACGATGCCTCTTCACTCGAGGATGATGGTGCTGACGATGACACCGAGGCTACCTCTAGCTCTGCTTCTTTTTGATAATGCCAGAAGGGGGAGAAACAAGTGAGCAAAAAGAAAAGCATCTTTATCTTTTGGAGAGAACATGTATTTGTAATGATAATTATCATGTACTTATGCTACTCTTAAACTTTTGGATGATGTTATGTTATATGAATGGTTGTTTTAGTTTATCTTATGGCTCATTGGATATTACATGAATAGATATTGCATATTTCATAGAATGATTGAAAAGGATTAACCTTTAAATGATTGAAAAGGATTAACCTTTGAAAAAGATGCTTAAAAGTATTGAAATGATTATCTTTACATCTATGCATATTGTAAGGGGGAGTATTTCAAATTTGTTATTACAAGCTTATTGATAGGGGGAGTTTCATATAAGCTTTCCTATATTATTTTTTCTCTGTGTTTGTCATCATCAAAAAGAGGGAGATTGTTGGCCTAGCAAGGTTTTAATAACCGTTTCGATGCTAACAAATCTATGTTTCTAATTGTACAAATTGAGTTTACAGGAAATATATAATTAGCACAATCAAATATGTGGAAGCCATGTCGCAATTTCAACTCAAATACTTTGGCGACAATCTCTTTGGAACAAAGGCAAATGTTGAAGTATTGAAGAACTTTAAAGAAGTGAAAGATTGAAGAATCTCAATTGTATCATTTTTTAGGATTTATGTAAGATCACTAAACTCATGATTATATCTTTTTGAAGCTCATAGGAATCCTAAAATATCTTTAAAATATTTCTCCAAAACATAAAGAGAACAAAACCATTTGGAAAATCAATATTCTGGACTTTCTGCGCTCCAGTTGACTAATGTATTGTATCCAGTCGACTGAATGTTGGTCCGGTCGACCGAACAAGCTTTCCTAGTCGACTGAATATGCTTAATTTTGAATTTTATGCTGAAACGGCTAGTTTGACATTTTCATACATAGCCTAACGGCTTGTCCAGGATTGAGACCTATAAATAGAGCCATTGAGCTCTGATTTTATTCATTCAAAGCCTCTCAAACAATTCTTTCTTATACACTCCCATTTGTGCTTAAAGTTTTTATGTTTGACATTCATATTTTGAGAGAAAAAAATTTTAGATTTCTCTTTGAGTTTTATTGATATATTTTTTGAGCAGTGAGTTAGTGCTTTCAATTCTTGTACTCATCTGCTTATCCTAAGAGCATTCTTTTGTACACTTTCTTGTCATTCTATTGTATTTGATAAAGACGTTTCTCAAAAGATGCTAATCTGTCTACAATGATTGGATTGCTTGAGAATGGTACATTCTCAAGAGAGACTACTCCGCCTAGATTAAGGAGAGATGCTACTCCACCTATTCAATGACTGACAGTGAGAAATTCTCATAGCGGTTGATTTGAGACAAGGACGTAGGCTATTGCGCCGAACCTTGTAAAAATCGTGGTGCCATTCTTCTAACTTGCTTTTTTTTTTTACATTATTACATTGTTGCTTATCTTTGTATCACATACATTTGGACTTGAATCATTCAATGTTTAAATTATTACTTGTATCTTAAGATTTTAAAACAAGAAAAGTTTTGAATCCTGTGATTTCACTTAGCAAGAAACATTGCCAATCAATTATTCTTGTACACTTTAATTTTCTATCAAGAAGTTATATTTGAAAATACACTTGCAAATTAAAATTGAAGGCTATACTCGTATTTTAAACTAGAAAAGTGTTGAATATATTGTAAATTACAATATGCACTTGCACTTAAATCTTCTAACAAAATTTTTTTGTTTATAAGATTAATTAAAATATACTTGTGCTTTAATCTTCAAACAAGTAGAGTTATTGTTGAATATATACTAGTGAATTAAAAAGTCATATACTTGTATTTGGATATTTGAACTAAGACTTTTAAAATATTCAATTCACCCCCTCTATTGGGATTACACACTACTATCAGTTTCTTCATATGGCTAAGCAGGACTTCCTGGCTCCAGTCATCTGTAAATGAGTGAAAAGACAAGAGTACCCTTGCTACTCATCACCAACCATTTTTGTTGCTGAGTTTGGGCCTATCCATGGATAATTAGTTGATAGGATAATGAGAAATTAGGAAGGTGAATGATTAAAAAGTTTGATTTGAACACAATTTATATCTTCTATGTTATAACAATTAGCGCACTAACAGATTACTTGTACACGCACTTTATATGGTAACCACTCACTTCGATTATTACTAGATTAGTTCACCCCTACCAAAATTTGCATAAAGAGTCTAAATTTCGGTTGAAGTTGAGATTGAGCTGAATGAGGATGCTTGGTGTCTATCTTTATTTTCTTTTTGTTATTTCCTTTTTGAGGACTTGTATTTGAGATATATGTTTTCTTTTTGAGATCATTTGTAATTGTTTATATTTTTTGTTTAGAACTCTATAGTTTTTTTGTGTAACGTGTGGAGTGGATCTTTAATTAGACTTTTTATATTAGAAAGTTTAGGTATTATTTATGATTTAGACATGCTTGACATTGATTAGATGTGTTTTTTGACATTTTAATACGATTAAATGGACATAGATGTATGGATATTTAGATATTTTTGTTAAAGACAAAATATTTTAAAAACTATTATTATTAATTGGATTTTTAAAAAATAATTATTTATTTGTGGTGAAAAAAATTATCGTAAATAAGTATTTAAAAAAAACATTGGAAGAGTACTTGAGACAGCAGATTTGTCGATGCAATTGCCTGTTTTGCGACGGCACGACTTCCTGACGCAAATAGTATCATTTTGATAGGTTTTTGCGACTTAATTTTATTGTAGTGACCTAGTACGTTTGTATTTAAGTGATTAATTATTTTAACATAATTAAAATTTTGTAGACCAATTTGTGATTCTTTTTTTTTTGTGGGGTTCGAAAATTTAATAATATAATTTTGATTAAATTAAGGATTAACTGTGGAGTTAATAGCATAAGAGATCATAAAATAAATAAATTCAATTAAGTTTATGGGATTCAAGAGTGTTCAAAAAAAAAAAGGGATCTCATCTCAGCCGAAGCTGAGACGCTTTGAGAGAGATCGGGAGGCTGTGAGAGATTGAGAAACAGAGAGAGAGAAATCGAGAGAAAGAGGGAGGGAGAGATGCATATGAGAGAGGGACCTCCCTCATATGAGGGAGGGAGAGATGCATATTAGAGCTAAATTTCTCATCAGAAATTGGACGCCTTAAACACCAAATTGGGTGATGTAATTTCGGATTTGAACTTCTGCAGCAGAGACATTACATTGACAACATCAAGGAGCTGATTTCAGAAATGGCCGAAAGTTTAGGGTTTCAAATTTTAAAAAAGTTTTGAGTGAATCTAAGTTGGTTTGACTAACCTTTAGGTTATATGAATAGTACATAGAAAATTTATGGTACTTGAGTTTAAAATTGGTGGGCTTGAAGTATATATTAGACTAGTAATTAGGT
>JAOTRH010031248.1:0-21060 GCA_034768845.1 Heliamphora exappendiculata | reverse complement strand
GACAAGCACCCTAGGCTTTCTTTTTTTTTTTTTTTTCTTACGACACCCATTCCCACAAGCAAAGGGTTCGGCTATGGGCAGAATTTGGCTCCCAATTTTGAATTTTAATGGATTATAATGATATATTAAAGGTTTCATGATGTATTTATATTATATTATTCAAAAAAAGTGTTCAAAAATTGATTTAATGTAAAATTTTAATTACTAATTTTATGAATTTGAATTAGTTTAGTAATTTTATGTTTAGTACTTTTTTTTTTTTTAATTTAGATTGATTATAATATTATTTAATTACGGTGGTAGAGTCAAATTAAGTCTTTTATATAAATTTATGATTTGATGTATATTTTTTGTCACTTTTTCACTTGTATTGAATTAAATTAACAACTTTAGCTTTAGAACTTTAATTTTATAATTTATTATTATTTTATAATTATTTAATTAATTATGTTGTATTTTTTGGTTAAATTAAGCCTTTTAACGATAATATGTAATTTTGACTTGAAGTTATGTTTTGATGTGCTAGGGTTTAATTGGCTTATTTATAATCTCATATATATTATGTTATATTATGTATTTGATTATGCATTGGAGAATATGATGGTGAGTTTGTCATCATGACATAATTTAATTTGGTTCTATTAATTTTGTATTTATTTATTTATTTAATTACTTGTTTTTTTATTATTTTTATTATTATTATTATTATTATTATTATTTTATGAGACTTAAGGAGTTCTAGATATTGATTACATAATTCTTTGGATTGGAAAATCATTTTTGTGTTCTATGATTTCAGTTTCAAATTTTAACTCTACGTTTAGCTTGTTAGGGTTTTAATTAGTAGTAATTTAAACCCGATTAATCGTTTTCCTGTTGCTAAATAGGTACCTAAAAGTCACTCACAGAGCTTGTCGAGTTTTTATTTGTATGAAAATGAAATTGATTCAATATCAGTATCTAACTTATCAGTTAATATCAAATAATTGAATAGTAATTAATAATTTTGAGAAAAAATAGTACTCCGTGATTGATACATATATTTTTATTAACTTAATTTTTGGCATGAGTAACAAATTTAATGAGTTCTACATAATTAATAAATTTTATCATAAAAATATATTTAAAAATTAAAATATTTAATCCACAAAATACACCGTACTGTGCATTGGTACACCATACATACACTAGTTCCACGTGCTACCAAATAATTTTCCCCAGTTCTGAAGGATCCAAACTCAGCGCAGGTGTGGTAAACATTAGAAAAGTGAATAGAAAATACAAGAGGCATGAAAAGAAACCCATTGTCGAGTTTACACCAAACAATAAATATAGGCCTGAGATAAATTCTTAGTATCTTGTTCTTTTTCATTTTTTCTACACATTTTTCATCATAATATCACATTTTCCATTTTTTGATCATAATATTTTACTTTCCGGTTCGTATAGATGAGAGCAACAGGAAGAGTGAACAAATTTGACCAACAAATGCAAAAAAAATCATTAAAGATAAATAATCAAAGGAAAATATCAAGGTTACTAGTTTGTTTAGGCTTGTTTTTGTTTTTGATTTTTTTTTTTGGTTAAAAACAAATAGTAAAAACTTTTAACTAGAAATTTACAAAAAGCTCACTACAAACAAAAATAAGCAAATGTCAAATAAGCAAATAAGTGATTATTCCAAACCGGATTTACAAAAATAAGCAATATCAAATAAGCAAATAAGTGTCTTAGCAACCCCAAGGTTCATACATAAAGGAAGCCAAAAGCCGGATTACACAATCCAGGACATAAAGATCAGTCTCAAACTTACCTCATAAGCACACTTCTTTTGTCCCTCTATATTTCATAACTTTAACATTTATCTCAAACTCATCACAGGCCATGGAGTGACCCCAATAGTAGGCAGAGATGGACGTATGACAGGAACACGTTTCACTGCCGAGAAAGCTTCGTTAAGACGCGCAGCCCGGGTCATGAACTGAGATACCTTCTGCAGACATAGGCCAGAAACAGAACAATTAGAAGTGTACATCTATCAGCTCTAGTAAATTTTATGGAGTTGAAACAACTTTCACTTGCTGATCATTTAGAGATGTTGCAAGCCGATAATACTTTTCCTTCCTTCATGATAAAAGGATCTGATGGACTTTTAGTGCAGGATCGCAATCTGATTTGATTGACCGCAAAGCGCCTTCCTCTCCCAACAGGTTACACGAAACCGTTAGATAATAAATAGTTCTATAACTCATCACGACACACAACTAAAACTCGCTTTACGGACCTAACCCAAGGCAACACAGCACCCAAAGGTCAGATTTTCGGGGACTAACCCGATGGGAACAGCACCCAGCTTGCGCAATAATACACAAAACGAGGTATCTCGTTTGTTCAAAACCCAATATACCATATCAATGCTTTTCAGTGATGGTGAGCACGAAAAGAAGTCACCCATGGGTTTTGTGAATCAAGTTATTGGATCCTTATATGTGGTCTCACCTGGTCTAGAAAAGTATAGTAGTCAAAAAGTTAAAAGTCCCTTATTTTAACTCAATAATCCTAGGAAAATGTCATATATATTTTCCTAAAGAATTATATGCACTCTCTCTTCCCCCCACTATCATGGACGGTGAACCAGCCATGGTGTGTGAAGATGTTTTGGAAGGTAAAGGTCATGCAACGAACGATCCTATGACAACAGAGGAAGCTGATTGCTACAAAGAAGCAGCAAATAAATGAAGAGAAAAAGGCAATAGGGGATGATTTTTTTGGCCGCTGAGTAGGTTTTTACAGTAGAAGCAATTGATGCCTGGTATGTCGGGTCAGATAACAAGGATGATCACTCCTCCCAGATTCTAGGACATACGGACCCCATTCCAAACCTAACGGAGATTGCTCCACTGGAATTGCAAACATGGATTGAGAATGCAGAACTAAGGACTATGAGAGCTATATGGCAACAAACTTTAATTGTTAAGCTTATGGGAAGAAAGGTAGGTTTCAAGGTTCTCTATCAGAGGATGGTCCAGTATGGGAGCTAGCTGGCCAGTTTGAGGCAGTAGACTTCATGAAAGATATTATCTAGTTCGATTTAGAAAAAAGGGAGGGCTATTACCATCTTCTTTTAGATGGTCCCTGGGTTATCTTAGGTCATTATCTTACAGTGCAAAAGTGGAAGCTGGACTTTCGAGAACCCAAAGAGGATGCTCCTACCACACTGGTATGGATATGCTTCCCGCAAATCCCAATCGAATATTTTGATGAAGCTGGGAAACCTTGTGGGCAGAGAGCTATTAAGATCGATAAACTGGCTGCGGAATCCAACCGGGGAAAATTTGTCAGGGTTTGTGTTGAAACTTGAAATCAACATGAAGAAAAGCCTAGTACCTGAGGTTTGGCTTAATTCAAATCTTATTTTGGTAGGGTATGAAGGTTTTCACTCTATTTGCTTTGAGTGTGGGCTTTATGGGCATAAAGAGGAACAATATACAACTTTGCGAAAGCAGTCAGTGTGGGCTTTGTGGTTTCCAGGGCTGTATTGGACGCTCTAGTATTATTGTAGCAGACCTTCAAGCTAGCAAGGAAGGCTTAAAATTGGTCAAAAAAGAGAACGATTGATTCATTTTAGAATCCGACTCTGGAGGCTATGAAGGCCATTGCTTATAGAACTAGGGAACATCCTTGTTTACATATTATTCTTCGTATTCGTTGGCACATTTGTCTTCTTTACCATATATTTGAACTTCGAAGTATCCTAACAAGAGAGTAACTGAAAATGAGATGATCTCATCTTTAATAAAACGAAGTGTGTGCGAGCAAATTCGCACTAGCTGAGCTGCAACCTCAAGACTATGTCTCTGTAGAAGCTGATATGCATGCACTAAGAAGAAAATCACTAGCGCTTCCAGGATGGGTGTGGCTAAAGAAGCCCTATGATTGTCAAGTCAATAGCAAAAGGAGATGAACTTAAAACGTTATGAAGTTAGAGTTCTCACTATTTGTTGGAGATCCCTTCTGGAGATCTGCCTCCATTTTATACTCCTATCTTGCCTTGGATTCCAAGACTTTCCCCTGACATTGATTTAACGGTCTCGCGTACCCTCATAGATGCATTCTAAAATCTTCTCCCTTGTGCTACTTCCATTATGAAGACTCTTGCAAGGCTTCCAGGACTTTCAGGAGCTTCTTGTCTTTTTCTAAATCATAGTTTATCCAAACCTTACATGGACTCATCCATATGTCTAGCCTTTGCTTTGCCTTGTCTTTTTCTAAATCATATCTAGCCTTTGCTTTGCCTTGTCTTTTTCTAAATCATAGTTCATCCAAACCTTACATGGATTCATCCATATGTCTAGCCATTGCTTTACCTAAGGTTAGGCTTGGTCGGGCCACTGTCTGGACAAGCCCATGTGATAAGTGGCTAGTACCACATTCACCTTTATCCAGGCTTGCCTGTGACCATGGTCCAAACCCATAATCCAACTAAATGGTAGAATCTCAGTCACTTTATTTGGCAATTTCCATTTTCTTTTGAGACAATAAGCACATGAGACATCTTTTAAAGTGTTTATATTTAAACTAAATGGTTCCTCCTGCACTCTCTTCTTATAATCTTCTTATTAAGGTTTCTAAATCTATTTGTATAATTTCCAAATAATCTTATTGTTGGTGGAATTTGGATTTATACTTCCTGTGACGAATACAAATTATTGCATGTGCCAAAATCAATTAAATTAAATTTTATTTTTTCATATATACAAATTGATTTTTTATGATTTCATTATAAATTATATGAAATCAATTCTCGAATTGATTTGATTCGTTGTTCTCAAAATTACAATTTCTGTTGTGACAAGATTATTGATTTGACCAAGAAACCCACTAATTTTCACCATATATCTGGCATAAAAAAGGGTGCATGACAAAGAAATTCAATCATAAATTAAATCCAAACCATTCAAAGTTGGGTCATCTCCATATACTTGGGCAACACAAGCCAATTGGTTCGGGTAGAAAAGTGGATTTGTTTAAACATTAATCCAGACAACATCCAATCTCACTACCCAACTGAAACAACAGAAAGATGGTTAACCTTATACTATCCATGACAATCAATGTACTACACATCTATATAATAAAATAGATCAGATCTTCAAAATATGTTTGGCACATATTTCAACAATAGTGGTTGAGATTGATTTAAACAGACATCCCACGGTTGAAAGATGATTTTCTTCCAAAATGTGTTCTCTCATCCAGAGAAACATTTATCTTCCAACCCACAGGAAATATTCATTTCAAAAAAGGTATCCACTCCCCCCTTCCCCCCCCCCTCTCTCTCTCTCTCTCTCATGCCTACAACCCCTTTCTCAAAAAAAATCCATTTCTTTTGCTCTCTTTCTCTCATCCCCGATCTTAGAACCTATAAGACCACCATAGCACACTGGCATCACAAGCGGGACGACCATTATAACCATTGGTGCAATGACCCTCACCACCACCATCCACTGGCGCAAACCACTGAGGAAACCACAGCCCACCATTGCAACCACCCTCCACAATCGCGCAACTACCATCACAGTGGGTCGTGCGCACAAGCCACCACCATTCACTGCTGTAGCCATTTCAGTTTTAGGTTGCCGTTGAAACCGATAAAGTCTCCCTCTCTCTCTCTCTCTCATTTACACAACCTTTGGTTGATTTGAACGATTTTATTTTGGGGTTTATATGTATACATCTGCAGTGATGCGGTCGTTTTGATTGATTTGAGCGATTTCTATTTTGGATTTGTATGTATTTGGCCTCTCTCGATCTCTCTGCACTCTGATCATATTTGAGAAAAGGAAGAACACATATTTAGCCCCTCTTTCTACATTCCTATCAATTTGAGAAACAGAAGAACACATACATTTGGTCTCTCTCTCTCTCAGGATTCCTATTAAATATGAGATTTTCCATTGCCAAACTCTATCACTGTAAAGACCCTGATTTTTGAGATTATGAAGTCGATAGAGAATAAGATGAGATTCAAATTAAAATTCAAGTTAAGAAATTGAATTGAGTTTTAAGCTTGGGAAAGAAGTTTTTAGACCCAATTTCTTTTAGAAGGACCAACCTAGCCAGGCTTTTTGAACTCGAACATGAGTTGGGCTAGGCCCAACATGGTGTTAGTTTCTATTTTAAATATTTAGCCCAAAACTTCTTTAAGCCCAAAGTAAAAATTAAAAGTTTAGGCCCAAAACCCAAAATAAGGCCCATGGACTATTTTCGGTCTTCTTTATAAAAATGATTGGTTAATCCGATTAGTTCATCGATGGTCGGTTGTAATTAATATATATATGAAATAAAAAGGGCTAGCCACCTAGGGAATGGTGAGGCCTATTAAGCTCTTTCAATTTATTTTAAAGCCTAAGTAATTAGTTTAGGCCCCTAAAGTCAAATATGTTCTTCCAAACATTACATCAACTTAATTTTTGCTCCCTATTAATCCCAAACAAGACTTGTGATATTCTTGGGCACCAAGACTCAGTTGCTAGCCAACTAGTTAGTTAGCTAGCTCTCTTCATGGAAACCAAAAAAACCCTTAGAAACAAACTAAGCTTGGGATCTAAGTTTGATGAAGGTCAACAAGGTCATTTCACACTTAAAGCCTTTTATACAAAAAGAGACGCCTTCATCCTCTCTCCCCCTTGATTTTCGGTCATATAGAGAGATATAGAGAGAGAAGCTTATGTTCTTATAGGCCCGGGATCAACACATTTATTCGTATCCCCTGCATTTATAACACAAATAGATACCATAACGATGGGGCCTCTTGACTATATGGTATCAATCGCTACACCAATAGGGGAGGAAGTGTAAGTTAGAAGTGTGTACGTTCGTTGAGATTAGAAGATAAAGATATGTGGGTTGATTTGATGGTATTGAACGTGATAGGTTTTGACCTAATACTTGGGATGGATAGGTTGTCGCTGTATTATGCGTCATTAAACTGCATTGAGAGAAAGTAATCTCTAAAATACCCGGGTAGATAGAATTTGTACTCCAAAGGGATAGAAATAGGATAGCGTCCATATCATGTCAGCACTAAGGCTTCAAGGTTATTACAAAAGGATTGCCAGGGATTCTTAGCATATGTAGTTGACGCAAAGTCAAAACGGAAGGAACTTTCAGAGATACCAGTTGTTTGTGGCTTTCCAGACGTACTTCCAAAAGACTTACTAGGAATACCCCTGAATCGAGAAGTTGAATTTACAATTGACCTATATTTAGGCATAATGCCTACACCCATTCCACCTTATAAAATGTCACCCGCTGAGTTACGAAAATTGAAGGAACAATTACAAGAGTTAGATAAGGGTTTTATCAGACCTAGTGTCTTCTCATGGGGTGCACCTGTGTTGTTTGTAAAGAAAAAAAATGAAACTCCAAAAATGTGTATTGGTTATCGACAACTTAATAGAGTTATCATTAAAAATAAGTATCATTTGCCTAGGCTAGATGATTTGTTTGATTAGTTGCAAGGAGTCAAAGTATTCTCAAAGATTGATATGAGGGTAAGGTACCATCAATTGAAGGAAAGGGAATAGAATATTCCCAAGACTGCTTTTACGACTCGATATGAACACTACGAATTTGTCCTGATGCCTTTTGGATCAACTAATGTGCCTGTTGTATTTATGGACTTAATGAATCGAGTGTTTAGGAGTTTCTTAGACCAATTTGTGATCGTGTTCATATATTACATATTAATACTCTCGAAGTGAGGAGGAACACATGAAGTACTACCAAATTTCTTTATAAACCTTGAGGGATAATAGACTGTATATGTAGGATCCTTTAGATTAAACAACTAAAGATTAAATGCGGAGAGATGAAATATGCAAACGTGATCAGAAAACACAGAACGAAGAGAGACGAGGTTGGGTGAAGGAGAAGGCTAGCTGAGTTTGGAATACCAGCAGTATGAACGTATTCAGCTATCAAAATTTGATTGATCCGAAAGCATGACTATCCATCCTATTTATAGCACTCAGAGGAGCTATGCTAGGATTCGGATAGAACTCTTCAAGAGATCTAATCGGATCATGAAAGATGATATTCGGGGAATCAAAAGATTCTATCCCATAATCGACCAAGTATTCTATTCCAACTCAACTAAGTCGGCCGACGAGTGTCACGTGGGTACCCGACCCACTCGGGTCGAGTGACTCAAGGTCACTCGAGTGACTCGAGTGGGTAGGCCTCGTAGCTCGACAAATCCCTTTCCTTAGCCACCAAACCACATGTCTCCCAACGTTCCGTGCAGGATTGTACTGCCATTGTCTTCATTGTCATTGGGAGTCTTTCGATTCTCAGAGGAATCTATAATCCTATAGTCTGTACTATATTCTGGTTGTTCAGTCTGTGCTGAGGCACATTGTCGGTGCTATGCCATCATGATTAAGTAGCCAGAGCTACGTTACAGTCTGTGCCGTCTTCACGACCCGTGTCGTGGTAATAATACAGTCTGTGCTGTCTTCATGGTCTGTGCCATGGTAATAATACAGTCTGTGCTGTCTTCATGGTCTGTGCCATGGCAAGTAGTCAGAGCTACTGTCATAGTCTGTGCTATGCTTCACAGTCTGTGCTGTGGAATGTCTTCATCTGTAATCAGAGCTACATTCCATAGTCTGTGCTATGGAACGTTGTTTACTTTAACCAGTAAAGTTATACCAGGTATCTGAGCTATTGGCAGCGACCTCAGTGGCTCGGCTCAGCACGGCTCGAGCAGGTTACATTTTGTTGCTCGAGTATTCTGAATACTGCATTACGCACGTGTCTCATTAATGAGACAGATATGGCCTTACTCCAGTGACTTAGAGTCGAGCGACTCTAGTCTGAGTTACTCGACCTTCCCTTGTTCGAGTATCCTGAACCCATCGAACCGTCCGATCATTAGGCCACTCATGCCTCTTGTGTCCCGTCGATCCACTCGAGTTCTTCGAGTGACTCGACCATCGAGTTACTCTGACTTGTCATTTGGGCAATTGGTCTCCTCAAATCATCTGCTTGTCGTCAATAATCATATCATTTATTTGAGCCGTTCACCCAAGCCACACACAAGTCAGTCACTCGGATCTTAAGCTTGAGTAACTCGAGTCTTATTTCATTAATAATTTATACTTTTTTTGAATCATCTACAGTATGCAAGGTTTAGCAAATGCGATTTTGGTTAGATCATGTGGTATTTTTGGGTTATATTTTATCTGGGGATGAAATTCAAATAGATTCAATGAAAGTTGAAGCCGTTGTAAATTGGGAAAAACCAACCAATGTGACTGAAATACGTAACTTCTTGGGCTTGGCTAGTTATTACCAAACATTTATTTGGGATTTTTTCTTGATTGCAAAACCTATAACTCGCTTGACCCAAAAGAATGTGAAGTTTGAGTGGTTTGACCAATAAGAATATTGTTTCTAAGATTAAAATCTAGATTGGTGTCAGCACCTATACTTACTTTCCCATCAGGAGGTGATAGTTTTATAATTTATAATGATGCGTCGCTTCAGGGTTTGGACTGTCTCCTAATGAAACATGGTAAAGTAATTGCATATGCATTTAAACAGTTGAAACCACATGAGAAGAACTAGCGGTTGTGCCCACACGTCCGTGGGTTATATAAAAATTGTGAGATGGTTGAGAATTTATGGTGGTTGTTTTTACTTTTTAAATTTTTACAACGGTTTTAAAAAAGAACACCAATAATAGAAATATTAAATTACTTTGGGGGTATTTTGGGTAAATTAAGAAGTCACAAAAAGATTCACCGAATTAAGAGTATCTTTATTATAATAGTATAGATTACCCTACCCATGATTTGGAGTTGGCCAAATTATGGAGACACTACTTGAAGAGGTGGATGACATTAATCAAAGAATATGATTGCACAATTCACTATCATCTAGGAAAGGCCAACGTAGTGGCAGGTGGTCTATGTTGAAAATCATCAGGAAGTATAGCACATTTTCGAGCGGTGCAAAGTAGCTAACTTTTTGAAATGCAATTGCTTGGAACCAACCTTGCTGCAGGTGAAAATGGAAGTATATTAGCCACTCTTAGTGTGAGGCCAACCTTGCTAGACCAAATCTGTGTGGCTCACTTATGGATAATCAGGTACACAAGATAGGGTCGAAGGCAAGAGCTAAGGGCAAGACAAAGTTTGAAACCGAGGATGATGTCTATGGTTTGGTCATAGATTGTATGCACCTAATAATGAAGAATTAAGAAGACAAATTTTGGGCAAGGCCCATAATTCAGTTTACGCCATGCACTCTTCGGAGTACGAAAATGTATAGAGATTTGAAAGGGCTTTACTAGTGGAGTGGAATGAAGAACGGTGTGGCAGAGCTGGTTAAAATTGAGCATTAGAATCTAACCGGATTGTTACAACCATTACCTGTGCTTAAATGGAAATGGGAATACATAACTATGGATTTTGTAACTGGGTTATCTCGTTAGCCTAAGGAGAGTGATGTTTTTAGGATAATTGTGGATAGACTAACAAAGTCGGTGCACTGTCTAAGTCGGTGCACTGTCTATTGGTTAAGATGACATTCCTTATGGATTGGTATACACATCTATATATTAACAAGATCGTTCTCCCCATGGAGTACTAGTTTCTATAGTGTCAGATAGAGATCCTCGCTTTATGTCTAGGTTCTGGCCGAATTAGCAAGAAGCAATTGGCAACTACTTTGAAATTCAGCACAACTTTTTATACGCAAACAGATAGTCAATCTGAGAGGACAATTTAAACATTAGAAGATATGCTCAGCGCGTGTATTCTGGACTTTCCAGGAAGTTGGGAGGAACATTGGTCTTTGATCGAGTTCACTTATAACTACAGTTTTTAGTCGACCATAGGAATGACCCCCAACAAAGCGTTGTATGGTAAAAGATGTCGAAACCTAATTTGCTAGGAGGAAGTCGGAGAAAGAAAGTTACTCGGACCAGAGATTGTTCAAATCACTACGGACCAAATAAAGCTAATTCGAGAGAGATTAAAGCAGTCTCAAGACAGGAAAAAAAGTTAGCGGATAATCGTAAACGTGACTTGGAGTTTGAAGTAGGAGATCATGTATTTTTTAAAATATCGTCATGGAAAGGAGTTTTGAGATTTAGGAAGAAGAGAAAGTTGAGTCCCCGTTATATTAGACCATATGAGATTATTAAGAAGATTGGAAATACGGCGTATCGATTAGCTTTACCACCAGAGTTGTCAGGATTGCATGACGCTTTCCATGTCTCAGTGCTAAAGAAATGCCAGACATCTCCCATGTATTGACAGTGCAACCCATCAACCTTAAGCCCGACCTTACATATGAGGAGAAGTCTACACAAATATTAGACAGAAAAGAACAAGTCTTGCGGAGTAAAGTCATTCCTTTGGTGAAAATTCTATAGCGTAGTCATTCGATTCAATAAGCCGCCACATGCGACCGGAAAGAGAATATGCGAAAGAAGTATCCACACCTATGTGAATTAGGTATGTAAATTTTGAGGAAGAAATTTGTATAAAGGGGGTAGATTATTGAGAATAAGATAAAATTCAAATTGAAAATTCAATTTCAAAAATTGAATTAGTTTTAAACTTATGAAAGGAGTTCTTGGACCTACTTACTTTGAGAAGGACAAATCTAGCTAAAAGGCTTTTTGAACCCAAACATGAGTTGGGCTACGCCCAAGTGCCCAACATGGTGCTAGTTTCTATTTTAAATAGTTAGCCTAAAACTTCTTAAGCCTAAAACAAAAATAAAAAGTTTAGGCCCAAAATCCAAGAATAAGGCCCATAGAGTATTTTTGATTTTCCTTATAAAATGTAATTACAATATATATATATATATATATATATATATATATATATAAAGAAATAAAAGGGTCTGGGCCGGCTAACCACTTCAAAAATGGTGAGGTGGCTAGCCACTTCAAAAATGGTGAGGTCTATTTGGCTTTTCAATTTATTTTATCAAAGAACCAATCTAGCTAAGAGGCTTTTTGAACCCAAACATGAGTTGGGCTAGGCCCAACATGGTGTTAGTTTCTATTTTAAGTAGTTAGCCCAAAACTTCTTAAACCTAAAAAAAATCAAAAGTTTAGGCCCAAATTAAGGCCCAAAACCCAAGAATAAGGCCCATGGAGTAGTTTTTGTCTTCCTTATAAAAATATAATTACCTTATATATAAAGAAATAAAAGGGGCCGGCCACTTCAGAAATGGTGAGGCCTATTTGGGCCAAGTTGGATTAGTATTACCTTGTGAGGGTTCAGTCTTGGCATAATGTGGGTGTTTAGTGTTGTACAGTTGTATCTACCCTGTGGTGAACCTATAATCTTGCGATACACATTGTTTTGGGCATAGTGAAATCAATGGTACTAAGTGTTTACGAGTGGGGCTTGAATTGGGGGGCTAAGCGCGGCAAGTGGTGCATGGTGCATTTGTCTTGGTTTGTTCCGTGAGGTTTCGTGTGGTGGAGTGTGGTGATATTCAAAACATGGAAGGATAGTGTTCGCTAAATCGAGTGCTTAATGATTACCCTAGAATGTAATTGTGTTGGGTGGAAATCTATATTTGACTTCTTGACCTCTCTGGAGAGAGTTTTCTTATTCTGAGTTGTTATCCTTTTGGGTGTGAATGCCGAGATCTTATGGTTGATTCTTAGATTGGCGGTTTCCTAGGAAGATTAAAATCTCCATAGGTTTAGTACCCTTATCGTGGTCATTTTTATTGTGCCTTGTGGACTAGTACCACCGTGGTCGTGAGAGTTTCAGACTCATTCCATTTTGTTTTTTGGTGACGGTTTGTTCACCTTACCTTGTTGTGCTAGTGCTTGGGTTATGTACCCTAGAGATACTAGATTGTAAGTCCTTTCAAAAAGGGGGAAGTTCGTGGTGAGATGTGGAACATATGTTTTCTACAATAGATCAAAGGTTATTTGGTTGTTTCGTAGTGCATGTCTTGATTAGTTCTATGTTTGTAATACCTTTAGCACCTGTTGAGGTGAAGTTTTCGGTGAGGTACCCGTGTGTCGTTCACGTTACGAATCCCTAATAGTTCTTTATGAGTTTCAGTTTGTGCTCTGTTTGGTGTTTGGAACAGTTTAATTTTCTTAGAATTGGTGTTTGGGTTACTCAATTTTGGTGAGGTACAGGTTATGTTGCAAACAACCTTGAGGTTTATGAGAGAATGTGGTTTAGATGTGAGTTACAAGGAATTTGGGTTTGAAAACCCTTTGTTTATGTGACCTCTTAGAGTTGTCAACATGTTTACCTAGATTAGAGTGAAAATCTTATATGTGTAGGGAAGGAGTTCTGTTGTGAAGACGCTTAAAGTCTATCTTTAGAGAAGTTTGAGAGGTTGTTACTTCGTTAGTCTCGGTAAGATTGAATGAAAACTTTGGTTGTGTGATTGGCATGTGTATGCTGAAAGATTTAGTGATTGGGTGTGAGTACTGAAAGGGCCAGGAGATGGCCTGTGAGTCGTGTAATAATGGTTTTAATGCTTGACCTTGGGTGGTTTTGGCCGAGGCTTATTAGCACTTTTCCGTTGAGTGAGTATGCTTCGTGTTGGGTTCAGTAATTCTTTGTTTTTGTCTCTTGGTGATTGACAGTTTGTTGTTCTGAGTGGACGATCTCGTGATGATGTGGAGAAGTACTTGTATCTTCTTGTTTGTTCCACCTTTATACTCGAATCCATGTTGTTTGTTTGATTCCGTTGAAGGACCCTTTTCCACTTCGGTGTCACTAAGAGTTTTGCTAATAAGAGCCCTTCGATTGTGTTCCTATGCCGGGGCAGTGTTGTCTCCACCCTAGTAGCTAGCTCTCTATGTAGTTCTTGTTCGGCTTACAAAGGTGTGTTTATCATTCTAGCTTGTCACATGTTACTTATATGGTTACTACGCTTCTGGTCTTAGCCTTTCCCTACTGTTGTGGAATGTGTCCTTTGTAATGGGATGTATCTTGTGTTGGTAATCTTTTACCTCGGTCTTTGGAGTTGCAAGACCATAACCATTGTTAAGCAGCAATTTCACCAGGATTAAAATTCTTCATAAGAGCCTTTGTCTCGCTTAAAAATCTTGTATCGTGGTTAATCATCCTACGGTCCAAGTGAGTTCTTTTCCATGGAACTAGATGTTTATTGTTTCTGTTCAGAATGAGTATCCCTTTGGCTTCAATGTTGGTGTCATATACGTATGTTTAGTGATGATGTGCTTTGGAGTTCTGTAGTCATCAATCGATCGTGAAGACTTGAACAGAGTTTTGGTTGTGCGTAGGGTGTGATGCGTGTGATTCCCTATGAACAGTGTCAAGGTTAGACAGCGTGTCTTTGGCTTATAGAAGTAGTTCATGGTGTATGTTTCGAAATGGGGATGAAATAATTTCACAGTATTTCTAGTGAAAGTCTTAGTTAATGCGAGCAAGAATATAGAGTGTTTGAAACCAGTTTCGGTTATGGTTTGACTTCGTGCTATACGATTGATTGCTTTAGATTAGGCACATTCAGTGTAGGTTATATCCCGGGAGTTCGGTGGTGTAAATTGAACCTTGAGTCCATAGAGTTCAGATGATTTTAGTGTTGGCGAGATCCTTTTCGCGGAGACCATCGGCGTGAATGTTTATTTCTTGAGAATGTGTTACGTGGTGGTATGTTAATCATGGGTACGGAAATGCGGTGGCATCCCTATTGTTAGAAGGGCCTTGCATGCCATGTTTTTTGGATCGTTGGTGATAAATGAGAAGGATGTTAATTCGGATACTCATGTTGAATTTCCGGAACGAAATTCCTAAGTGGGGGAGAGTTGTGAGATCCAGTCCCGTTTTAATCTATGTAATTAAATGTTTATATGATTATTTACCTATGTGGTATTATGTTGGGCATGAATGCTCATTATACATATGTGGCCAGTGGGCCTGACAGGTTTTTAGTAAGCTTTGTTGGAACCGTAAGTATGCGCGGAGACCCGAAAAATTTAATTTGGGAATAATTTTGATTTTTGGGGATTTTTTAAAAATAAAAATTTTAAATTAATATAAGGTTAAAAATATTAATTTATGGTTGATTTGGATATTTGTACGCGAATTAAATACATCGTGGAGGCTTAGGGATATTTTTGGAACATGTTAAAGGTAGTGGCCTAGGAATTTGTGCATGGCTTCTTAAGGAAGCCTCCTTTCCCCTTTCCTCTCCATATAGTCGGCTCCCTCTCTCTCATTTTCTCTCTTTTTTTTCTCTCTCATAGAAGCCATGGAAGATCAACTCTCAACACCCTCTTCTCTCCTCATTTCGGAGGCTTTCGGCTTGAAATCTCGCAAGGCTACATGAACGGAGATTGTACACCTTGACAAGGGCTACACGTACAACCAAGTGGATTTTTAATTCGGCATATTTGGATTTCCCGTAGATGTTAAAGTTTCGAGTTTCGACTCACCGAGGTAGGATTTTTTATTACTCTTGAATGTTTGTCAAGGATATGTGATTAATTGAATTTTTCTTTGAAAAAGTACTAGTAATCTTCTTTTTAAACTAAAACTCTAGTTTGTATGGTGTATACTTGAGTTGAGAGTTGAAAATTGGTTTGGATGAAAGTCGAAATTGTGATTGAATGTTTCCTTTTAAGAGGAATTACATGAGATTTGTTTAAATTGAAAACCCTAGTTTTCTTGTGGAGAAGTTGGAGATTATAGACTTGATGTATTAATTGAGCTTTGGATATGAATTTGTGAACTTAATTGGTAGTGGAATTTGGGAGTTAATATATGTTGAAATTTTCCCTGAATTAGAAACCCTAGTTATTGAGAAAAGCTAGAGACTTTTGGAGTATGATTGTGAAATTGAGAAATTAATTGGATGATTGGAGAATTGGTGTAAATGTATATTGAGATATGAACGATGGATAAAAAGGGATTAATCCTCATCCATGAAATTATAGGATTTATGCATGTATTGCATTGTGATAATTGTGATAGGTTTAAAATCAATCTATGTGAATGTGAAAATTATCGATTGTTTAGCTTGTGTGGCGATATTTGTTTGTGTGGCAATGATAGCTTGTGTAGTGTAATTAGCATGTGTGACGATATTAGTCTGTGTGGCGACTTTAGTCTTTTCGGCAATCCTAGCCTGTGTGACGTAATTAGCCTGTGTGGCGATATTAGTTTGTGTGGCGACTTTATCCTTTGTAGCAATCTTAACCTGTGTGGCGTAATTAGCCTGTGAGGCGACATTGGCCTTTGTGGCAATCTTAGCCCGTGTTTCATTATTAGCCTATGTGTCGACTTTAGCCTTTGTGGCAATCTTAGCCTGTGTGGCGTAATTAACCTGTGTGGTGTTTCCTACCTTTGTAGTGATTCTTGCCTGAGTGGCAATACGGCACTTAGTAAAGTCCATGAAATGCAAAATTGTGGAACTTGTTGAGGATCAGGAAGAAAGGAAAGTTCATAGATTTGATTATGTGCTATGGTAGTTGCATAAATTAATTTTTTTCATATTATGCATTTATTCATGTTTAGTCATATCCTATTGAGCCTTAGTTGACGGTGTTTGGATAACCCTTTACAGGTGTTGGAGAAGATCCCATGGCATGATAGCAAAGGATGATGTTTTGTTTATCATACTTTTGAACTTGGGCTATGTATGATAGTGTACGAATAAGTTTTGTGATTAAAATCCAAGGAGTTGTAAGGCCATAAGGCCAAGTCTTGTGAATTTGAGTGTTATTAAGTGATGTTGTAAACTCTATAAGGTTGGTTTAAGACCTGGTGCTACGTAAAATTTGAAGAATTTGGGATGAATGTTTATAAAATCTCCTTGTTTGGATGGATGTTGTAACTTAAGTCACCTTGTTTATATGATTAGAGATGTCTTTCTTATCAAATTTGAAGATTGTCTAAGGTCCTTGTATGCACGCCTACCTTGCTATAAACAATATTGATAAAGTGTTGAGGCTTCAAAATGCTAAAAAGGAAAATGAAACACAGAAGCAGACCGATCAAGCGGTCCTTAGACTGCTCAAGCGGTCTATTATGGGTTGCAATTTCTCATTACAAGTCAAAAAGTACCGAAAGCAGTGAAAGACTGATCGAGTGGTCTGTCTACTGGGATATTATTTTGAAGTTTGCATGTTTTTCGCTTATTTTCAAATTGGTTTGTCTCATTCCATTTTTACCCGTTTTGAGTCATTCTTGTGTACGGATTAGAGCCCTGTAAGCCTTCTTTTCAAATGTTTTCATCTCTCTAAAGGATATTCTTTTGGTTCTAAAAGAGTTATTATTTATGGAAAAGGGTTCTGTATGGTTTGTCTTGTCCTGGGTTTTGGGGGCGTGACATTGTGAGCCCAATATCGGTGTGTTTTTGCCTACAAGGCATATTTTGTGAGCTATGCTCATAGGCGATGCACCTACCACTGGTGTTTGAAGAGTGTCCCTCATTCCATCACACGAATAACTATGCATTGAGAATTGAGGTTGCAATACCATCTGAACTCCCGGTCATGAGATAGACGACTATTTGGTCACTATTAAATATGATTGTGTTTGCGAGAAATGAAAATGATTTGTGGCTTTTAAGCCTTAATTATACCATTTCGAAAGGACAAAGTTATTTATAACTTATGAGACAAATATGTTGAGATAAATGTGAGATTCTCTAATCTTTCGTTAATCCTGATGAACTATATTTGAAAGAGCTTTAGTACTTCTAAACTCAGTGCTTGGTTCCTTCTTATTTAATATAAAACTAAGTGCACTCTCGTGTAATAATTGTGGTTGTATATAGCAGGTTACGCTAGAAGGTTGTGATAGGGATCACAAAAAAGAATTCCGAACCTATTTTTGGCATAAAAATTATTGACCTGTTTGTTGCATCCTTTAGCACACCAAATTTGATCCTTTCTTCTTTAGATCTTAGTTTCTTTATATGCCTTGCATAGGTTTATAATTAATTTACTCAAAGAATTTGACTTTTGCATAGGTTATAATTAATTTACTTAGAGCATTTGACTTTTAATATCGACAAAAAACCAAAAAAAGAAAAAAAAAGAAAAGAAAAGAAAAGAAAAGAAACGAAAAAAAGAGACCTTTTGTTGTTTTCTCAATCTTTCCTATGGCCATTGGTGACTTGATGGATAAACAAGATGCCCTGAACATGATGTTAACAATCTGAAAGATACTATGAACAATCTTAAGGACTCGGAAAGCCAATTGCATGACGAAGTCTATGAAAGTCGCGAAGAAACTCGAGGCAAACTACAAGGCTCTTTGCAAACAACTTTCCTCCTTGTCCAAATCCCTAGAAAAGCGTCCTATTGAGGGGCAAGGTCATATTTTCCCTGTTTCCACTGATCACAATCAAAGTGTTAGCCAACCCCTTGGTTCCACCAAATCCTCAGATTGAGGAGTTCTTCCTCCTCCAAAGAGGTCCCGTGATACACATGATCTCTATGTTCCCCATAAAGAAAGTCAAGTCCAACATATGGGTAGGAGGAACCCTCCAGAGGTTTCCCTTCACTGGGGAGGAGCCCGCATGGATCATATCAGCCACATCGAGAACTCTTAGGAAACTGAAGATGCCGAGCTTGACGAGATTCATTGCCTAGGCAAAGCCCATGGTAACCACCTGGAGAGACGTTAGTGGCATTCTCCACCGTGGTAACCTTGGGGTCAACCTACGCATTCTCATGACACTTCTGGTGATATCACCAAAAAGGTCAAGGTCGATGCCCCTAGTTATGATGGTTGATTGGATCCTAATGCCTTTTTGGATTGACTTGATGCCATGGATGACTACTTTGATTGATATAACATGTTGGACACTCATCGAGTTCACTTTGCTAAGATGAAACTCGTTGGTTCTGCCAAACGGTATTAGCAAAGCGTCCAAAATAACCTCGAACGATTAGGACAAGAACCAATTGTTCTTTGGGCTAAGATGAAGCAAAAGTTGAGAGAAAAGTATCTTCCATCCTACTATCAAAGACAGTTGTTTGATTAGTGGCTCAACTTAAGACAATACTCCTCTAGTGTGACTGATTATATAAATAAATTTGAGGAACTTTTTGTGCGGTTAAGGATTCAGGAACAACCTTGGGCAACAGTAAACAAGTGGTTAGCTTACATTTACATGACTCAGTGGACGAGGCATATCGTAAGGCCTAGGAGATAGAGAGGTACCATAGGCTTCCTTCTTTAGGGTGCATCTCAAGCCACGAAGTCTCAGAATCTCAGGCTTGCCTCTTTGGGTAGGCCAAGTGAGCTTCTCCCGTCTGGCTCTTCTTCTTTTGTTGCTCCCAGGGGTAGCAACAATCCTGCCTTACGCGTCACCGATTCCAAGGGTCGTGAAACCACAGTCGGGAGTTTTCCTCACCTTAACCCTTTCATCGTGTTTCACAATTGCCATGGAAAGGGTCATATTGCGTCGCAATGCCCGCATCGCAACTTGGCTATTGATTGTGAGTTTTAGCCATTCGTCAGGCCAGCGGATGACAGCTGTAGGAAAGGATGACAGTCGTGTTCACATGATGAGGTGTATTTTTACCACTCCTATCAGTAATGATGAGTGGAAGTGCACCAGTATTTTTCACACATTTGTGAAATGCGGGGATAAAGTATGTAAGGTTGTCATTGATGGTGGGAGCACCATGAATGTCGTCTCCAAATCAGCTGTTGCTAAGCTGTAATTACACCCTGAGCCACCCCCCCAACCATTTAGGGTTGCGTGGGTGGATAAGATTTCCTTACCGGTAAAAGATAGGTGCCAAGTCCCACTTCAGATGGGTGCCTATTCTGATAATATTTGGTGTGATGTCCTTCCGATGGATGTCGCTCGTGTCGTTAGGTTGCCCTTGGGTTTTTGATAAAAATGTGCTTAATTATGGTTGCGAGAATACCTGTGTTCAAACATGGTGAAAACATTATAATGTTAACATCCGCCTATTGATGTGTCGTAGTAAGGGTTAGGGATTGGAAATAAAATAGGCGGTTACAATGACCGGAAGTTAATCGGAGGCGAGGGCGAGAGTCGAGCACTACTTAAACTGAAACGGTGGCAGTATCTTAGTGTGTGTGAATTTGACTAGAAGATCAGAGATATCACCCCTCTAATACGAGGTCTTATTCATATATGAAGAGCAAGGGGACTATAGCTGTTCGTGGGACACTTAGCGCAACCCGTTTGATTGCTGGCCCGATTACCACATTGCATGGTCCTCTTGGCTCGACTTATACGAGGTAGGCATCTCGAGCTTTGTATCACTGAGCACCGCAGTGACAAGTGTGCCGTGTCTTTGTCACTAAGTGATACGAACCCCAATGATGATGGTGGGTCAACGTTTCATTCCACTAAGTAGCAACCAAGAGGAGGCACCATTCACAAATGGCATGCCGAGCGGCTCTTGGCAATCCTCAACTCTAGCCTCCAGACCGCATTCCCTCCTAGTGATCCCAAATGTGCTCGCGGGTCGTGCTCCCAACCTGGATTATTAGAACGTTCTTAGTTTTAATGACCGTGAGGGGCATCAACGGCAGTGCCACTAGCTGGCAATGGTAGTTGTTCACCCGCCATCACACCTCGTGACGGTTGCTGGGAGATAGTGCCTAAACCGCCAAACCCATTGAGACCAACAAGAGTGATAAACATAAGCCTTCGCCTCAAGCCCCCATCAAGCAAAGCGGACACGTTCTTACTAAAAACAAGTTTGAATCTGTCAGCAAGGAGATTGGTATTGTGCTCGCCTTAGTAGCTAGGGGTGTTTTCATTCTGTTTCTGACCTTCTCATTGACCTCCCTCCTGAGGTTGACCACTTACTGACCGAATTTCAAGATGTTAGGAATGCATATTGAAAAGTCATACTTTTTATGTATTTTATTTTAGATCCCTGGCATATTACTGAGAAACATTTGAGATGATTTTGCATTCGTGGTTTCATATTTACATTTGTGATGAATGAATACATAGTCCGTATATTCTGTCCAGTATTTGACTCGGTGCATGCTGCACGAAAGATCGGGTCATAGGTTCTGACAGATT